>CM070735.1:38787016-38969516 GCA_036346245.1 Bonia amplexicaulis
ATTTAATATTCTGTATAAAGTTACCTTTACATATTCGCTTACCTTTTTTAAGATTCTATCTTCATTCATCATATCTATTATTTCAGACTTGCCCGTGACCGCAATATCCATTATATCTTCGCTTGATAATGATATTTCAAATTTTCATCATATGCCTTTTTATAGCTTCCAATTTTTCGTCATATGCCTTTTTTATAACTTCAAATTTATTATTCATTTCTGTTCTTATTTCCTTTAGAATCTCTTCTTTCATATTATTTCTCCATTGTGGAGTTATAGATTCAAATTTTTCTTCTATCTTCCAGTCTATATATGATCCATCTAATGGATCTACTTCTTTTAGTAAACATTCTTTATATGTAGGTTTCTTCTGAGTTCCTTCTTCTTTTATATTCGACGAGGAGGATGCTTGTGGAGCCTTCTTATTTTTTGCTTTTTTAAATTTTTGAATGTACTCTTTTGCTGCAGGTTCCATATAATAATTGATTCCTAATATTTTCCGAGCTTGTGTTAAGGCTTCTTCTATATTAACATATTTCTTCCAAGATATTCCTCCAGCCAATTTGGAGTCTATTTTTTGGGCTATAATTTCTTCAAATGATATATATACTCCTGGAATTTTGCCTTCAAACACTACATATAATGGTTTTGGTTCTATGAATTCAGGATTGTCTGATATAGGCATTAGTTCATTCATCATATGAAAGTATTCAGCAAGACTATTTAATATTGATAGCATGTATCCCTTCTCTTCTCGTTTATTATTATATTGGTACCAGAAATTGTCTAGTATGCATTCCTGGACTTCATCGATAATTATGTGATCCTTTGGCTTGAACTTATATGAATTTGGAGGGAATATTTTAAGCTTATTCTCAGTACCAAAACTAAAGAACTCGCTCCCATTGTAGTTCATTGATTTCTTCATTCCTCGCAAGATAGGAGAACGAGATAATAAGTCAGGTAATTTGTTATCTTTTCCTTTTATATGCTCAAATATAACTTTATATCCATTTCCTGTTATAATATCTTCGAATAAAACCCATCTTCTGGTAGAACTTTTCTTACTATTTATTTGATTGTGATATCTACAAATAGCCTCACAATCCGTTCTAACTGTAAACTCTTTAAAGCCTAAATATAATCTAAAGGCATTTATTGCATTGATTATTGCTAGAATTTCTCTATCGGTATTGTTTACTGTTTTTAGTTTGTAACTTCCTGAAGCATATCTGCTTATCCTTTCTTCTGTTTTTGATGAATATTTGTTAGGTCTTTGTTTTAATATTGCTCCCCATCCTATCTGAGAAGCATCAGTTTCAATGACAAAATAATTATCATCTAATGGTAATTCTAGAGGCTTTAATTCTCTAACTTTGTCTTTTATTATTCTGACTAGTTTAACATCTTCAGAATTAAAGTATTTTTGACCATTTTTTCTTAATTTAGCATATAATGGTCCTGCTAATTTGGCTAAGTTTTCTATATAATTTCTAGCATAATTTACAATCCCTAAGAATTGTTGCAATGTCTTTTTATCATTCATAGTGTCGTGAATTGTAGAATCTTTTTGCTATATGATCTTGTAAATAGATTTTGCCTTCTCCTATTTCATGACCTAGAAAGTTAATCTTTTCTTTGCAAATCTCCATCTTTCTTTTGGATAAAATTAACCCATTTTGTTCTACCTTTCTGAAGAATACTTCTAAGTGAGCAATATGTTCTTTATAAGTTTTTGAAAATATCAAAAGATCATCTATGTAGACTAATACAAATTCTTGATTTTCGTTGAATATATTTTGCATTTTTCTTTGAAATAATGCTGGTGCATTTTTTAGTCCTAAAGGCATTACCAGCCATTCAAAATGTCCTTGTGGACAAGTGAAAGTGTCCATCCTATAGATTCTTCAGCCATCTTAACTTGCCAAAAACCGGCTTTTAAATCGAATTTAGAAAAGTATCTACTTCCTTGTATTCTATTGATCCATTCTTGTTTATTCGGAATGTTGTAGGCGTCTTCTATGGTATTATCATTTAATCTTTTATAATTAATCACCATTCTTGACTTGCCTCTAGCGATTTCAGCATGATTTCTTACTATAAAAGCGGTTGATCTATGCGGACTTCTACTTTCTCTTATAGCCTTTAGTTTTAATAATTCTTCTATATGCATTTTGAACTCTTCTATATCTTTAGGCGTAGCTTCTATTGGACATGTTTCGATTATATATTCGGGTTTATTATGTTTATTTTACATATTATTGAGTTTCTATCCCAATGTTTCATGGGAATTTCTCCGATTATTTGGATGTCTTCTAATCTTTGAACTATCCTTTGTATGTCATTTTTGGATTTTATATCCCTATACCAATTGGGTGCAAATGATTGTAGTCCTATACATTCTACGCATGAGTTATTTATATAATATTCTTCTATGTGTTCACTAATCTCTACTATTTGCGTTTCAGGTATTGCGTTGGTTTCTTGGCCCTCTATATTCGAAGTTCGGGATGCCTCACCACGCTTTCGCACTTCTGAGATATAAGGAACATTATCTTGATATGGAATAAATGTAATACCAAGTTCATGTATGATTGTGGTCTCAGATCGATTGTTGTAAAATCTTAGACCAATTATCATTTCGTCATTTATCATAGATAAATCCCTTATTGTAATTTCATCTATTATATATTTTGTACCATTTATGCACATTTCAACATTATATGCTAGTTGATTATGGATCTTTTTATTCCCGACATATCTCAGATATTTCGCTTTACTATCTTCTATTGTGTGAACTATTTCAGACATTTTATGAAATATTTATCATGGATAATATTCTTAGTACATCCTGTATCTACTAATGCTAATAGTTTATAAGAGATATTTGGTTTTAATTTTATTTTTACTGGATTCTAATTCTAATATATCTTTAAAAGGTAACTTGACTATATATTTATTTCCAAAACTAGTTATAGCATCTTTTAATTGGATCATCTTAGTCCCTTTGCTTTCTTTTGAGATTATAGCTTGCTCTTTGAACTCAGTATTCTCTTTTATCTTATCTTCTTGAGGTTCTTTAGAGTCCAATTGATATTTAAGCTCTTCTAATTCTACTTCTAGTTTATTCATCCTATTTTCTAATACTCTAACTCTACTAGATAGTATTCTTTCATCTGATTCTAGTTCTATTTCCTTTCGCCAACTATGTCCTTTTGCTTTTAGACATTCTGAACAGGCTTGCTTTAGACATAGATTGCAGGTTGCTCTATTTTCTTGGCTTGGGTAATATATACAAAATGTGCATTTTATACTATAGTCACCTTTTCCTCTAATCCAATCATGTTCACAAATTGTTTGATTCATCATTTTTATTTTTAACCCAGCTAACTCATCTATTAGGTCTATTTCTTCATTACTTGATTCATATTCATCATCATTGGCTTCAATTTCTTCTGTTTCTATTATTGAATATATTGACTCATCATCTTTAATTTCATCATCACATACCAATATATTTTCATTTACACTATCTATAATTAAGACCCTTTCTTGCTCTTCATATTTACTAGAATATCTTTTCTGATCTTTATTAGGACAAGTTTTGCTTAAATGATCTGGCGAGTTACATATAAAACATCTGCATGTTTTATCATAATTCTTTCTAGGATTATAGCGCCTTACATTTCTTTTGTGTAAATATGGCACTTTGTTATCTCGATTTTCTCAGAAATATCTTCTTTTTGTTTTGTATTTATTATATCCTATATTTTGAGGCTTATGATATCTTCTACTTTTGGGCTTATCTTCTCCATATGTCAATGGTATTTGAACTATTTTATTACAAAAATTATAATCTGCATATTTCATAGATCTTTGAGCTTGTATGTTTATACATATTTTCCTTAATTGCTTAAACACAAAAGTTATAGCTTGAGATATATTAATAATCGCCTCCGCAGTCTCCTTTTTATATTCATCAAATATCATACTTCCTAAGGGATCGGGTAATTTATTAAAATATCTTTCTACTATACCTTTATTATATCCTTGTTTTGCAGTAGTGGCATTGTACGATAATGTGAAAATTCTTTTATTCCTTTCCACCGTCAAGTAGTTTTTCTATTTCTCTTAGCCTTTCATTCTCAGAGATGTATATCCCATTTCGGATCTTCGCTATAATAATATTTGATATTATATTGGCAAAGTTATGAGGGTTGTTTCGCTCTTTTAATTCTTCATATGGATTAGGATTCTTTTCTACCCATTGTTCCCATAAAACTTTCACAGATTCACCTAGGAATGTTTCTAAATATGTTAGCATATCTTCAACTTTATTTCCAATATTATGCTGGTTTTGTATGAATTTTGTACTATCGGCCTTTCCATATGCTTATGATATTTGGCCAATCTATAGGATCATGTGCACCAAGTTTAATACTGCACCATCACTTCAGTTATTTTGAAATTTGATAGCCCTTTCAAATTCCCTTTTCTTAGTTCCCATATACCTATATTGTCCAGGATATAATTGTATGAATAATCTTCTTTTTCAGGAGGCCATGCGCCTGCTATTCTAGTTTGTCTTTCCTTCTCTCCTTCATTCTTTACAGAACTTTCTCCATACCTTCTTTTCTTACTACCTCCTAAGTCTACCTCCATTGCTTCCATTGCATTGTCTAAATTGTATAGGCCTATCTCATCTAGAGAATTTATAAAATCATTATATTGTTCTGCATTATCTATAACTTCTTCTTCATTGCCTAATAATTCTAGTTCTTCTTCATAACTTTCTAAAAATAATTTATCATTTTCTTCCCATTGTGCTTCTTCAGTTATTATTTGTTTTTCTTTGGTATCTTTGCTGTCTATTCTTTCTTTATTCTCAGGCTGTTTCGTATTATCTTTTTGTACCTTTGAATTATTTATAAATAAATCTTTATCTCTTTTTAACTTCTTTAACCTAAATAATTCTCTGTGGAAATATGTTTCTTTGTCTCTTAACATAGGCCATTCACTTTTCATAGTATTGTTATATTCTTCAGATATGTCTTTTAACTTGTCTTCACAATATTTAATCTCACTATCTATATCTAATTTTTCCATAAATTCAGATACACTATGTCTTCTATTATCTACAATATCTTGGTCCGATATTTCTGAATCTAAATCATCTAACGCTCTTGCTTTATAATTTATAAATCTAATGCTAGTTTTTCCTTTATTATTTTCATAGCTTATATAATCTTCAGGCTGCTTTAGAACTTTGTCTTCTATTAAACTACTTATATTCCATTCTTCTCCTGCTCGTTCTTCAGCACCAATTTTTAAAGGACTCATAAACTTTATTCCTTTAGATTGCATACTTTCTATTACATCATTTACATTTACTTTATATTTAGTTCTACTTTTGTTGGTTAATCTGCCTATAAATTCTATGCTTACTAATAAATTTGTTCCTTTAAATTCTTCATAACCCTTAGTTTGGAAACCAAAACTCATTTTTTCTATAAACTCCTTTATAGGCATTATTAAATCTGAGCTATATAAGTTATTAGGTTATTTTCATTCATATCTCCTTCTAGAAAACCTAATCGCTTTATTTATCGTGTCTCATCTTTTATCTAATAGAGTTATTAAAACCTTAGTTCCTAATTTCTTTCTAGTCATTCCTTTGACTCCTATAATATACATTCCTTGATGAATATATTTATAGCCTGAATATTTTAATCCACCTTCAAATTGTTTGCTCACAATTCTTAATTCTACGGGTTGTGTCAAAACACTTAATTCTACTTCTAGATATTCAGATAATCCTGTCTTGCTTTCAAACATACCCATATGATATATCTGTTGAGGTTTTAGCTTTCTTAAAGTATCCTTTGATATCTTTCCAAGTCTTTTTCCAAATCTATGACTTCTTCTAAATTATCGATATCTTCACTTTTGCCTTTCAATTTATCCATTAGGGTTAAGGGTCTATTGTCCAGATTAACTAATTGGAGTCCCTTATATCTTCTAGAGAAGCTTTTAGATATGTCCATTTTTCTGAGTTTAATGATCTAGTGGATGAAACTATACCTGATGAAGCTAGAACTATTTCTTTGTTTCTATCTTCTGTGTTAATTTTGTTCAGTATCTGAACTAATAATTGAAGGATGGTATTATTTTGTCTTATTAGTACTTTAGAATCCTCCTTGGATGATTCGTAGTTTGAAAAGCCAATAGGGTGCTCAAGATATTTTTCTGTTTCTTTTAAGGCTTGATTATACTCTGACATATACCTTAGGAAAGAACCAAAAGTTTAACTTCTTCTAATAATTTCTTAATATTAAAAACTTCTTGATCTAAATATTTCAGTTCTTCTTCTGTCTTTATGACTTCCTTTTTCACAACTTTGCTAGGACTTAGTAAATAACTTAATTTAGTAGTAACTTCTTCTTTAATATAATCACTATTTTTACTAATCTTATTTTGTTGTATTTTACTTTCTTCTAAATTTTGCAAAATTAAACTTATATTATTATTTATAAGAGAATATTTTTCTACCAAGTGATTGTGCTCTTTATGTAACCTTTCTAACTTTGATTCTAATTCGTCTTGTCTTCTGCCCCAAGTTATATAGAAGTTATGTAGGAGATCAACAAGCAGATTTAACTGACTATGAGAAGTATGCCAGCTATGTTCTTCAGAAGGGTTTATTCTACACCTTATATTGGTATGATCTTTAGTATTAATGGTTTTACCGGTGCTAACTTCTAAATTTAAATATTTTAGTTTTTCTATGATGACAACCTTGCTCTGATACCACTAAATACTAATTGCAGCAATAAATTCAAATGACAATAAATATAAATTCAAATGACTGATATTTTGGTGATACCGCTAAATACTAATTGCAGCAATAAATTCAAATGACAATAAATATAAATTCAAATGACTGATATTTTGGTTACTATTCAAAATATAATGAATTTGAACAGTGATATTCCACTAGTGAACAGTATTGTGAACAGTATTCTTGCACTACAATGGTGGGTATACTATTCAGCCACTATTTTTGATTATTGTTCAATGAAATGGATGTTTCTTTGATGATGATGCTAATTAATATTAAACGGTGATTTTGACAGGATCTTGCGGGTTGGCGAAACCAACAAGTCAGCCGGATGAGTTTTAATGGTGTAAAAATCCTACTCGGTACTCACCATACTTCTTGCTAATTTGTTTCAGGAGTAGCTAGATTTTTCCTGGAAACTCAGAGTAATGATCATATGGGATAATTTTTTATCGTCTCCCCAGGTAGTTCCACCCAAAGGGAACACTTCTCTTATGGCCTCACCGTTCTCCTTAGCCAACCTCGGGCTCAGCGGAGAATTGCCAAAGAGTTTTCTCCTATAGGGTCCCTAGCATAAAACCTTGTCTCATATGATCAAAGCTTAGAACAACCAGAATTAAAGGAAACTACTTCATTTCCACAAACCACTTACATATGGTTTTCCTTTCGGGAACCCCGACAATTAACACACACGTATTTAAAATATACCTTACACAGTAGTATTACAACACACTTCTGATGGATGACTTATACAGTGGATGTGCTGGAACTAAAATACTACAGACGAGTGGGATTGGAAGTCTTGAAGACACTTAAGCTTAGCTATGCTCTCTTCTATTCTTCGATAATAAATATTCGAATCTCTAGATGTTTATATATATAGGAAGCCTCTTTTCTACACCCGGGTGTAGTTACTCCCTATGTCGTATCTCACAACGTTAGAAGTATCTCGCAGAATCGGAGGGTATGTACATGTAGTATACGAGTATTTAAGACCATCTAGGTGGTATGAACAATTTTTCGAGGTGGTATGTACATTTTTTAGACATACTCCTTTTATGTGTGTATATGAAGGTATTTCTAAAATATGGTAAAACTATGGTTTCCTTGTAATTTTTCTTGTGGTTCACATCGAGTATCTTATAATTACTATACGAGTATACCTAAAGTGATAAAGGAGTATTTTATGTTTGTTTAGGTGGTATATTAGAGGTGGGAGTAACTACACCCGGTGTAGAAAAGATTTTCCTATATATATATATATATATATATATATATATATATATATATATATATGTATGTATGTATATATATGTATGTATATATATATATATATGTATATATATATATATATATATATGTATATACATATATACATATATATATATATACATACATATATACATATACATACATATATACATATATATATACATACATATATATATATACATACATATATATGCATGGTTAACTGAAACAGGGGGTGTGTGTAAGATCGCTTTCCCATATCGCGAGTTGATATAGTATTTCAACTTGAACTACACAGCTAGTTCCCAGTACTCTTTTCAATAACCACTTGCGTTCATATATGTCGCGCATAAAACAACAATTTCAATCAAAATTCACACCACTACATGTTAGTATTAGGTGATTCCTCGTTCCTGGTAGCTAAGTGCTTAGTTGCTTTTCACTTGCTAAAGCATTTTTTTTGTACTACTTTCTTTTTTGGTTAAATGGGACGGATGCAGGCCCTGCTAAAGGCTAATTTGCTTGGCTGAGAATGTGCAGAGCATATATATGTTTACATCAACGCAAAGGGGGCAATATTTTATTTTTCACGCCAGTACATAATTGAGAGCAGCATGGCCGGTAGTATTTTATTTTGCAGTTAACTCCATGCGTGGTGCGCAAAAGAAAGCTGTGTTTTTTTTCGCACGCTAGGCAGTAGTGGTGCTTTTTCTTTGAGACTGATCACACGCACTTAGTAAGTAACACTACTGCTAAAGCATAGCAGTATTACGGTTGTATTGACTTTTATTGATAACTTTTAGTCAAAAACGAATTGCAGCGGTTAAAAGCAGCAGCTTTTAGAAGGAGACGAGCGGTGAAAAAGTGAGGAAGAGATACATATATGTGACAGAAGCGAGAATAGTGTGGTGTATGGTGCACCTGTGGCCCTCTGTCTTATCTACAAAAGGAGACGGTAGCGAGAAGAGTTAAGAAACCACTTCGATAAATCGAATATTTATATTAGTTTTTAGATTTTCTAAACAGAAGTCAAACGATTAAGAAACGATGGCCTAACGAAGGGCCTGTTCTTTTCAGCTTCTAAAAGCTGCTTTTCGACTTTTCTACAGTAACTAGCTTATAAACGGAGTATTTTTTCAAAATAGGATCTACTAGTTAATTGTAGTACATACATTACTGACTTCATTTATATTGACAAAAACCACATATGAGTTTCTCACTACTCAGTAATCCCTCGCACAAACAAATTTAAAAGTCACAAGTCATACCAAAAAGAATGTACCTTAGTTAGGCCGTATATGTTTGTTATATGTATGTTCCACTGCTAGCAGTATCTAATTGGCTTTGTTAGTTGATTAATACAACATAGTGCCACCGTTAATGGTCCCTTGATCTACGTTTTGTCCGAGCCAACGATCGAGAGCTAGGGTTCATTCTTTGAATTTTTTACCATATATTATACTGAGTTTGTTTAGGGACAAGGACGTTTTACCTAATACCAGATAAGTGCATGCATCTACTTATCGGGTGATCGTGTTTCGACGCCATGTATTATACATGATTGATAACTCTTGTTGAACTTGAACGAGCAAGGTGGGCCAGTTTAGGAATCAGGATACCGCCGAAAGCTGCTTTTCGGCTTTTCTACAGTAACTAGCTTTTAAACAGAGTATTATTTAAAGATAGAGTATACTAGTTAATTGTAATACATACTTTACTGACTTCATTTATATCGGCAAAAATTGTACGTGAGTTTCTGTTACTCTATAATCTCTTACACAAACAACCCAAAAGTCACAAGCCGCAGCCAAAAGCCACAAGCCGCAGCCAAAAAGAACAGGCCCAAACCCGGAGTAGCATGGCCGCGTGATGGACATGTGCAGCATTTACAGTTTTACCTCTTTGTTGATTCTACTGTTAGTAGGATAGACGATATTATAACTAAATTATAATTAATCTAGATTATTGGATAAAAAAGTTAGACAACTTATATTTATTTCAAGGTACTATAAAAGAGCTCTATGAGCTCTCATGTCAGTGTGCCTAGTACTAGCTAGGATACCGGCAGGCCAGGTGCACGCACACGTACGTACACATGTATGTGCGGACCACATACATACATAATCGTAGGTAAATGAATTTATTAAGATCCATTATCAACGTTAATTGGACCACAAGCACGTACTTACCAACCGAAGCAACTAAATTAAACCGGTTTGGTGTTCACCAACATTATGCATGAATATTATAAATTTATAATACTACTGACCTACGAAAGTTGGCTAAAGTAAGTACATACATGTGTATGCAGATGCATGCTGTTATGAATAGCGCTTGTATTCATATGAGGCCAACGGGCCGGTATATATACACGAGTACAGGATGGCAAATATGGAAAGAATACATATAAGGAAAGAGTACATGTATGGAAAGAATCCAAACTATCCTAATACAATACAATCATATCTAATCATATCTCTAACACCCCCCCTCAAACTCATGGTGGATCAACAACACTGAGTTTGGAGAGGTAGAAGCCATGCTGTGCGCGGGTCTGGGCCTTTGTGAAGAAATCCGCTATCTGAAGCTCCGAAGGCACGTACTGAAGAGCAACCATCTGATCATGCACACAAGACCTCATGAAGGAAGCATCAACACCAATATGCTTGGTGAGTTCATGCTTCACGGGATCACGAGCAATACCGATAGCACTGATCGTCGACAAAAGAGGAGCCTGTAGTGACGTAAACACCAAAATCCTCAAGTAACCACCGTAGCCAAGTAATCTCTGGCGACAAGAGAGCCATAGCTCGCAACTCACCTCTGCACTCGAACGGACACCGCAATGCTTTTCGCCTTCCGTGCAATAAGCGAACCACCAATAAAAACACAGTAAGCAGAGATAGACCGGCGATCAGATGGATCACTGGCCCAAGTAGCATCCGAATAAGCCTCAAGTCAGAAGAGTCGGAGCGTGGAAAGAAGAGACGACGAGATAGTCCCACGAAGGTATCGCAGAACTCAAGAAGGTGGTCGAGTGGACCCGAGTGGGAGCGTAAACGAATCGACTCGTAATGTGAACCGGATAAGTGATATCCGACGAGTAACAAAGAAGGTAGACAAGACTCCCAACAAGGTGACGATAGCGAGTCGGATCAGAAAGAGGCTCGCCATCAGAGGGTCGGAGATGGACATTGAGCTCCATGGGAGTCTCAACAGTACGCTGATCAGTGAGAGCGGCGCGATCAAGAAGATCCTGAATATACTTCTCTTGGGACATAAAGAAACCATCTGGAGTGGAAGTAACCTCAATCCCAAGGAAGTAACGAAGAGGACCAAGATCCGACATAAGGAACTGCTCACTAAGATGAGCCTTGACAAAGACAATGTACTCGAAATCATCTCCTGTAATGATCATATCATCAACATACGTAAGAAGAAGAGTCCGACCACGAGACGAAGTGTGGACAAAGAGTGCAGGATCATGATCACTCGCTGAAAAACCAGCAGCAGTGACCACAGAGGAGAAGCGCTCAAACCAAGCACGAGGGGCTTGCTTAAGGCCATAGAGAGAGCGGCGGCGGCACCATGCCCTCGTGAACAGAATACCCGGTGGCGGATGCATGTAGACCTCCTCACGCAACTCGCCATTAAGAAAGGCATTCTTGACATCAAGCCGAGAATGCACTGACCGGGCGCATGACGCCACCGAGAGAAGAGTGCGACAAGTGGTCATGTGAGCCACAGGAGCAAAAGTCTCGTCGTAGTCACGACCATGCTCCTGCTGGAAACCACGGGCAACAAGACGCGCCTTATAGCGCTCAAGAGAACCATCAGAGCGAGTCTTTATCTTATAGACCCACTTACACGTGATGGGACGAGAATGAGATGGAAAGGGAACAAGATCCCAAGTACCAGTACGCTCAAGAGCAGCAATCTCCTCGGCCATGGCATGCTGCCACTCGGGGTGAGTAGCAGCATCCCGTGAAGAAACAAAGCTCACGAGTAGTCGCGCCAAAGAAAGGCAAACGGCAGGGGTCAAGCGATCGGGCGATCGCGGAGAGCGTGGCGAGGAGGAGAAGATGACCCATCGGGGAAGATGGTGCATCGAAGATGAATCATCGAAGAAGATGGCTCATCCGGAAGATCCTCAACACGAGGTCGCCGAGTGTAGACTAGTGTAGTGGGGGAGCTCGAGGAGCCGCAGGAGGCGACAACGGCGGAGAGGCCACAGGAGAAATATGTGAGGACTCAGTGGGACGGGTGGACTCAGTGGGACGGGTGGACGAGGGCAAGACAGAGATAGGTGTATCTGGAAAGGTCAAAAAAGACAGAGACTCCACAGAGGAAGTCGAAGGAGAGGTAGGACGTGGGTAGAAGGGACGAGACTCGTCGAAAGTCACATCCCGAGAGATCCGCATCCGTCGACCAACAGATCCCAAAGACCGATATCCCTTGTGCTCGACCGTATCCCGTAAAACACACTCAACAGATCGAGCGCTTAGTTTGGTGCGTTCCCGAGGGCGAGAAGAACGTAGCAAACGCAGCCAAACAGACGGGCGGGCGAGTAGTCGAAGGAGACCACGAGACGCCAATGTATTGCACCAAGAGCGTAAGAAGGTTGGATGTTGACGAGATAGGTGGCAGTGGAAACAGCCTCGGCCCAAAAGTGAGGTGGAATAGAGGCGGCAATCATCAGGGCACGAGCCGACTCAAGGAGGTGACGATGCTTGCGCCAAGAACACCATTCGAGCGTGAGCACCGTGACGGAGAATCGAAGGAGTGCCCCCGCCAGCAAGGAAGCTGCGCAGGTGATGAGAGAGGTACTCGCCAGCAGAGTCAGCACGAAAGACACGAATAGGAGTGGAGAACTGAGTGCGAACCATAGTGGCAAACTGTTTATAGATAGACAAGGCCTCACCACGAGAAGACATGAAATATATCCAAGTGTGGCGAGAGAAATCATCTATAAATATGATATAGTATCGATGACCCCCTTTCGAAACAAAGGGAGCCGGACCCCAAACATCAGAATGAACAAGATCAAAAGGACGCTGAGACACTGACTCACTATGAGGATAAGGAAGTCAACTGCTTGCCTAACTTACACCGACAATCTAAAGATACGTCTCCTGAGACAGATCTCAGAAGACCACGACGAACTAAAGACGACAGACGAGATCCACACAGATGGCCAAGACGGTGATGCCACTGCTGGAAAGAGCCGGTAGACGGAGTGGCAGAAGCGGAGAGACCGGCAATGACGGTGGCGGCGGAAGGAAGATGAAGCCGTCAAGCTCCCAAAGACGTTGTGAGTCAAGGCGCCGAGGGCCGAACCAATCAGGGCTCCCGTGTGGCGATCCTGAACACAACAAGAATCAGAATCGAAAATGACTCGACAACCAAGATCAGTAATCTGCCCAGCAGAAAGAAGCTGCATGGTAAGGCGATGAGCAACAGAGGGGACATGAAAAGATGAGTTGCTAAGAGGTCCTCGACCAGAGACAGAAAGAGAGGTACCATCAGCAGTAAGAACACTGACAGGGGAATCAAGAGGTGTAATGAAGGATAGAGTAGAGGAATCGGGAGTCATGTGAAAAGATGCTCCGTAATCAAGAATCCATGGGAGGTGCTCGATCGTGGATGTGGTGGTTTCGCAGCGTTCAAGAGTCGATGCGTAACCGGCGAACTCGCCGAGGAGAACACAGGCGAAAGCAAATGGCGAAGTCTCGCTATCTCTCGCCGTGAGAGAAAACGTCAAGGAGTCGATGTAGACGTTAATGTAGAAGCAGCAAGCAAGCGTCGAAGTCTGGATATCTCCCGCCGATGAGAGAAACTGCAAGGAGTCGATGCAGCGCCGATGTAGAAGATCGCGGTGCTAGTAGAAGAACGGCGTAAAGGATGCCTTTGCTTCTTATAGCACTGGGACTCAATGTGGCCGACCTTGTCGCAGTAGGAGCAGTGAGGACGGCCACCACCACCGTGGCGCTACCGGAGGTGGCGGTGTGCGAAGCGTGAGCGCGGTGTAGCGGTGGACGAGCGGCGAGCACAGAGGAAGTGGTAGCGCATCAAAGACCACTCAAGCGAACGGAAACCATCGGTGGCGGCGGCCGACGGCGCGGCGACCAAGGTAACGAGGTCGAACAGCGGCATCGACGACGCGGCGGAAGTGGTAGCGCATCAAAGACCACTCAGCGAACGGAAACCATCGGTGGCGGCGTTGACTGCGCGGCGACCAAGGTAACGAGGTCTAACAGGCGGCGCTGGACGGCGCGGCGGTTAGAGCGACTTTTTTTTTTACTTTTTTTTTACTTACTTACTTATGGCCACTTGGGCCACAGCCTTTCGGCCCACGCAGAAAACGGGGAACCCGACCCCGAGGCGGCTCCTTTGGCGGCGGCGGCGAGGCGGCAGGAGCGGCCGGGAGGCGGCGGCCGAGGCGCCGGGAGCGGCCGGAGGCTGCGGCGGCCGAGGCGGCGGGAGAGGCCGGAGGCGGCGGCCGAGGCGACGGAGCGGCCGGAGGCGGCGGCGGCGAGGCGGCGGAGCGGCCGGGCGGCCGGAGCGGCGGCGAGGCGGCGGAGCGGCCGAAAACGGCGGGCGCCGAGCGGTGAAGACCGAGGCCGGAGCCGGGCGCGACGGCGGGCGCCGAGCGCGTGAAGGCCGAGGGCGAGCGCGCGCGGCGGGGCGAGCGGCGGCGGGCGGCGAAAGGGCACCGAGGCCGGGTCGGGACGCGACGGCGGGCGCCGAGCGCGGAGCGGCCGGGCGGCGGTAGCGGCGGGCGGCGACGGAGCGGCGGGCACGGAGCGGCCGGGCGGCGGCGGAGCGGCCGGACGGCGACGGAGCGGCCGGGCGGAGCGGCCGGACGGCGACGGAGCGGCAGCGGGAGGACCGGACGGCGGCGGGCGACGCCGGGCGGCCTTGGCGCAGATCGGGAGGCGCGAGGAGAGGCCGCGTGCGACCAAAGAAGAGGCCGCGGCGGCCAAAGGAGGAGGCCGACGTCGCGCCGGCGCCGTCCGATCCGAGCGGCGGCAGAGGCGACGAACGGAACAAACCCAGGTTTGCTCTGATACCATGTTATGAATAGCGCTTGTATTCATATGAGGCCAACGGGCCGGTATATATACACGAGTACATGATGGCAAATATGGAAAGAATACATATAAGGAAAGAGTACATGTATGGAAAGAATCCAAACTATCCTAATACAATGCAATCATATCTAATCATATCTCTAACACATGCGACAGCTTACACGCAACAACACGTAAACTGTGAGTATGTAATATGTGTATGCAGCTGCATGCGACAGCTTACAGAATCTATTTTCCAAGTGCAGATCACCAAATCCACTAGAAAATTCCACTATGTTAAAGACTTGAAGCTGCTTGAAAGGGGTTTAATAACATAATACCCTCTCTCTTTCTGTTTGAATTCCTACAAAATTCCTATCAATCCTCTAAACGCCTCTTTTGAACCATTCATTTCTTTCGTATTCCTGTAGGGTCACATGGTATTCATATACAATGCAATGCTGGTGGAAGGTGTCCAAGGAATTGAATGCAGCATTGCGTTCAAAACGGGTCCTGAGAAAGAAAAAAAAAGCGAAGTTGATCCAAAAAAAATTAAAAAAGAAGGTACACTGAAGCTGGAGCTTACCATGCTTCAAGGGCACCAGTGGCCCAATCAAATGCAGCTGTTACGTGGGTTAATTACGTGCACGCTGCACAGGTTTTGATTAATAAGCAAGTTAATTAAGAGAAAAGAAAGCTGATTAATTAAGAGCGCAGATAGTATCTCTTCTATACCTGGCCACGTACTCCCAAAAATTCATAAGCGTATCCCTAATAGTATTAATAGTATTATCTTAGTTATATTAAATAAGTAAAATACCATGTAAAGAAGAAAGAAGGTGTGGAGAGATAATATATTGTATCTTATGTAAGAAATGATTTGAGTCTGTAAACCAATGTAAATAATGAAAGTGTATGAGGTAAAAAGTTTCGACAAAAATAGTATAAAATAAGTAGAGAAATAATTTACTATTAGAGATGTTGTCTTTAATGCTTTCTTTATATGGGATAAAAACCTTAGAAATAAATTTAAAAGATAGATTATTATACATGGCCTAAGCAATCGTGCATGCGAGCATCGATGCTTCAAGTTTTGACAGTTCTGCGTCGAACATAACAATAAAACTTGCCGCTAGCATCGGAGATGCCTGAGCGTCGACGAGGGGATATTTGATTACGTGGATACTAGTCACTTACTTTTGACAAATATTAACCCACTTTTTTTTGCAAAGTTTCCTTTTTATAAAGCAACACTATACTACGTAAAGTTAGCTTTCACGCACCACATATGTGTGCCTAGATTAGCTCAAACAAGTCGCTTAGTCAATAATGATGTTGGAGGTATAACTAGAACGCAATCCATTTGTTAATTAGCTCTACTTCCATCGCCTTATTTTAATGTGGCCAAGTTGGGTTCTTTTAGATTTTATTGGCGCCTTGCTATACGTTCAATTCCGAAAGGATGCATTAGTATATATATATATATATGGTGTTAGGTTTGAGTGATCTAGGGACCATGCATGCATGTGTTGTGGTTAATAATTGATCTACGACCTTTCTACCTCCAAGTACGTGCCAATGTAATATATAGCTAGCTATGGTTAGTACTTAGCAGCACTAGTACATGAAGGTTAGTGTTCCAAAATGACCATATCTAGCAAGACTAACAGCAATATCAGTACGTACCCGGCCCATAAACAATCGATCAGCTGAACTAAAATTAGCAGTGTAGTACAAAGCAAATTGCAGTAAAAATCTGTTCTGGAACTAACCGCACATCTCAGCGAGTTCATCAATTAAGGGATCGAGCATTACTAATTAAATATTTGATGGGCAAAGAGATGGAAAGGTGGCATCTCTGAAGTTGGATCGATGGACGTACGTACGCACGCGCGAGTGGGCGAGGCGTGCAAAGCGGCCGAATAGCGCTGACTGGCGCATGCATGGGTGACTTCGCCTCTGACCAGTGCACTTCAATTCCACAGTTCTGTTTTGCGTTTATCATATGCTCTTTGGTCAGTTCTAATATTACGGTTTCAACTTCTATCTTCTTCTTTTTTTTGTTTTTTAGGATTTTTTACTTTTTGCTTTTTTTCTCTTATTCCTTTATACTATCCGTGATAATATAACGTTTTTATTATTTTATTACTTTTAGTTTGATTGCACGAAAAAAAATAACAGCTGTTACAATACATTTTCAACCGTTATAATACAAAAAAGCTAACCTAGAAACCACAGCTTATAAGTCAGTTCGACCACGGCCTTATCTATCTAAGCTAGTATCCATTCCCTTTTTCTTTGGTTCTTTCTTCCTGTGGTGACAGATCGATTCGGAAGGCATCCCAGTCCTTTTGATGAGCCGTCAGTTATCAGTTTCCTTGGCGACTGATTACCATTCCTGATTAATTTCGGCCGCTTGTATCGATACTCCAAAGTGGTCAAAACGTTCTGGAAAAACGACTTGCTCCAAGCAAACAACTGATGCATATATTGGCCGAGATATATATTTACTCCATCACGGGCGAGTGTAGCAGCAGCAGTGCCGAATGCCCGTTCATTACTAAACTGATGATGGACGACTTGCAAGACTGGAACGGCACCAGCAGTAGCAGTACTGGCTGCTAGTACCAGTTAATGCTAGAAACCGTGTGACGTGTTCGAAGTGGTGAGATGCATATGCCTCGTCACAGGCCGGCGTGTTGTTGGGGGCTGCACTGCATATGGCCAGTGCACGAAAGACTTTGCATAGTCGTTGGCCGGTCGCTCGCCTCATACATAGCAGTTGTGCGTGTCTCGTTGGCCATGTGCAGTGCAGATTTTTTCACCCAGATAAGCTCAAAGACAAAAGGAACGAGAGGGTCACATATGTCTTATGATTTTTTCTAAATAAATAAATTAGACATCTTCTTTACCATTTTATCAAAGTGATTTGTCGAGATAGTTTTTCGATATAGATTATTTATCTATTAATATTTAATATATTCACATAAATTCTTATACTAAAATAAAAAACTATCGCAAAAGGCTGAAAATAATGTATCCGTACACTCGTGCTCTTGGGGAGACGCCCACTTGAGTTGGTCAGTCGTGTCCTGTATGCCCTACATTATTGCTAGCTAGGCAGGGCAGGGGCGATGCATTTGGTTGGCTACGTTCGATCAACGACTTGCGTCGTGTACTGCTAGTCATCGCCTCAAATCACCTCCCGGTCAGATCGGATCAGACCAGGGTTCAGACAGGGGCGGGTGACGGAACTAGAATGAAGTAACGTGAGAATCTCATACTTTATATATACTAATAAGGTGTCTATAGATTACAATAAAAAATTAAATAAAAATGATGCATACTATAAAATATGATCTTAAATTGAATAATAAATATTAATTTTATCTTACGTCATCATGTATCAAACAAAACATACATGTTCATACAAATAAAAATAAGTTACACTAAGCATAGCTTAGTCTGACTTGGCTCAATAAATTCTAATCCCTAGTCGACTATAAATTAAGCTCAGAATTTTTAAGAGTATATGTACAGCTATACGCCATATGGGCTCCACATCTATCACCTACCTTGTCAAAATTCAAGCAGCCACAAATGACAAACGACAGCACTCAATTGCTCTTATTATCCAAATACCATATTAGATGTATAACGTCTAATCTAACAGCAACTATAATTCCAATTAGCATCTGGCAAGTGAAGAATTAAAATACGCAATCAGAAGCTTGACTGCAGCTCTAGGAAGGTGTTAACTTCTAAATCATAGTAAAAGTCCAATAAGAAGTGGAAAATAAATGAAGTAGTTAAATAGGGTTCAACTAAAGCCAAAGTCACGCAAGACACACAATCGCCAGGATAAGAGCTTCTATTGACAAAACCACTAAACTAGAAAGCTTCTTGCATGCAATTTTTATCATAACAACCAACCAAATCTTCTTGGAAAAGAATTTATCAAATTAACAATAACTTTGCATGCTTTACACATGGTTTGGTGCAGAACATAACACACTACTGTCTGCATCACTAACAGACAAAAACCATCCAAACAGTACCACAACTCAGTAACACATCAGGAAAAAATGATCACAGACCTCTAGGATTTAGAGAATAACATGTTGTTCTCATCCAAAAGCAAAAAAAGTCAACAAATTCATATTGCAGCCATCAGTAACATTTTTTCATCAATTTAGCAATAACTTTGCATGCTTTACAGATGGTTTGGTGCAGAACATAACACACTATTGTTTGCATCACTAACAGACAAAACCATCCAAACAGTACCACAACTCAGTAACACATCAGGAAAAAAAAGATCACATACCTCTAGGATTTAGAGAATAACTTGCTGTTCTCATCCAAAAGCAAAATGTATTTCTGAAGTAACTCATAACCATGCGGATATAGGTTTATGAAGCCAACAGAACCCAACGCTTTGGTTAGTACTCCTAAATACCCATTTACCGCTTTCCATATTCATACCCATTTACCACTTCCATATTCATACCTATTTGCTCCTTCCATATTCGTTCCATGAGCCTTCGGTCGATCAGTTGGACGGAAATTATCCCCTACGTTTGCACCTCTATATTCATCAATAATGTAGTAGATAGTAATGCATTCTAAATTTTATAACATCAACTAACTCCATGACAAAGTTGAATAGTAAATAACTATTTGTGAGATAATATACCAAAATCAAGAAACCGATCATTAGTGAATGATCTAAGATAAATTCGAGAACCTACTATTGCATACATTATTTTGGAGTATTTTGCATTGTCAACGTTATGCATGTTTTTCTTTTCTTTTCTTCCTTTGTTTATCAACATGTTTAACCTTTTTTTAGATAGATATATTTCTTGGTATGTGGGGACAATATTTTTTAACATGTAAAAATACACACTCTATAAAATTAGACTATAAACAATAAAAATTACATTTGCGCGGGCCTGTGCCCCCATAGTGACTGCATCCGCCCGCGGGCCATCTCGCGCGTCAGCGGCTAGACGGGCACGCACGTCACGTAGGTACGTGCTCGGCAATTCGGCATGCACGCCGTGTTTTTTTCGTTGGATGCGCACGCACGCGGCCTGCCCTGCTGTGCCGTGACCACGCCGGCCGGCCGGTGCATGCATCCGCGGCGGTGCGTGCTGGCGGCCGCGTTCGTGAGCGCTGGATTGCCAGCCCCACATCGCCCACCAAGACGGACACGGCTGTTTGGCCTGCAGTAGCATCTGTTCGTTTAATCAACTGTTGCGTTGTACCGTGGGGAATCCAGTGGAGCATGGAGCGAAGAATTCGACGCAAATGGATCACATGGAATGCACTTTTCAATTATGGTTAATTACTACTCTTACTACCAGTTGCATGCCCCTGAAACAAAGAGCAGGGTCAAATAGGTGGTAACTTTAACTATTATTAATGTATGTAGTCCATGTTTATATTTATATAATATTATATAAAAAATATTTATATAATAATTTTTTAAACAAAGAGCAGGGTCAAAGAGCGAAGAATTAATGTTTGTAATTTTTTAAGTGATGTTATATTTATATAATATTAATAAAGAATACTATTTTTAAAAAAAATCTCCAGGCACGTCGGTCAGGCACACGTGCTGGTGGCACTGCACAGCCACAGCACAAGGAAACGACGACGGCACGTATCGGAGGCAAAGCAAATACCTGGTTTTGCAGGTAAACCCGCCGAAATCAGAACAAATCAGCCGAATTTCGCAATGAATGTAACCGGCATGCACAGTCGCGCACACCGGGAAAATGTGTCGATTAACACCGTCCAAAATATCCCATCTACTCATCTGCATGTTTTTCTGTTCCTGTCTAGCTAGCCATGTATCAGACGTCAAGGGGTCCCGATGCATAGTCAGATTAGACCCAAAACACAAAAGCGAAATACAGTAGCATTTTTTAATAAACCAATTTTTAGGTCCACTTATTACGGTTTCAGTTTCTGACTTCTGACTTATTTTTTACACTCATAAATTTCGGTTTTTTTTTGAAATTTTGACTTTTTTTAAGTTTTTTAGCTGGTTCTTTTTTCCATGTATTCATAAATTGAGCTAGTCGAAGCCGAACACTGGTCATAATTGAGCGCTAGGTGGAGCCTAGCTGTGGTCTATTGAGGACCCTCTCCTTTGATCGGTCCACGACTGCGCCTCAGCTGCGTCGCTAGCACGTAACTTGGCCTTAGTCGCAGGGCTAGAGCGTGAGTCCTAGTCGCTCGGCGTGCTTGTGATTGCGAGTTATTCCTGTAAAAACAATTGGTTTATTTGCACGAATTGAATTAAAATTGGATAATTTTTTAAAAGATTCTAATACAGTATGCCAAATTGAAGTGAACGTTGGACCATAGTACGTGGCAATAGAAGAAAGAGAGAGAAAGTGAAATTTTGGCTGGGGGAGACTGCGGTCTTGTTCTTTTTATCCTTTGATTTCTAATTTTGGCTTTTTCAAAAATAAAAAACGTCCAAACAGGTCGCTCTCTTGAAAGTCCATTGTTCAAATGGCTTCTTAGGTCTAAAATCATATTTTGATTTCTAATTTTGGCTTGTTCAGAAATAAAAAATGTCGAAACAGGTTGCTCTTTTGAAAGTCAATTTTTCAAATAGCTTCTTGAATCTAAAATCATATATATCGGTGTTTTTACCGTTTATTGTTGTATTAAAAAACACAGCAAAAAATCATCTACCACACAAAAAAAAAAGAACACCTGGTAACGATCCCATGTGAAAAGCGACACATTCATACACATATCTGTGCGTGCACGTGCATGAACAAGCTATCGCAGTCGAGGTTGGTCATGGCGGCTGGTTTGCATCAGCTAGCTTCCCTCGATTATCCGTGCAATCATGCCGTGCTTGACGAACTAGCCTGGTCTATATTTGCGTTATCTCGCACTACTATTTTCGTTGTGGAAAACAGTGTATCCATGGTGAAAGTGAGATATCGTCTTCACCACGCGTTTCGGTTTCAGCTTCTAGTTTATTTTTTATTATTTATAAATTTTATCTTTTTTTTTGAATTTTTAGCTTTTTTAGATTTTTTACCAGTTCTTTTTTCCATATTCGTTTGTATTGTCCGTAATAAGTTAGCATATTTTTTTCTGTTTTTAAAATTTTTAAATTTAATTACACTAAATAAGTCACCTTCAGCTACAATGGACGGATGGTACGCCTGGTGAAAATTAAACAATGGTGTCCTTGTCGTTCTACCTGCAGTTATCCCTCGAAAGCAGCGGTACCAGATGTTGTATTGTACATGTGCGTACCATTGCATCTGGAAATCCGACGACATTACCTTGCGGTGAAATCTTGATCGTCCATTCTCCGTGCCGGGCGTTTACCTCCTGTATACAATTATTGCTTGCTTTGGAAATCTTGCGGTTCAACGCTTCGAGCAGCAGAAAACCAGAGCCAGCCAACGATAGACACACACAAAAAAAAAAACATGAGCGATTCTTTAAACAGAATGCCAAAAGCATCTCATCTCATCTCCTCTGTGGCTGATGGTGCACAGAAATTGAAACTTCATCTAAAAAAAAATCTGAACTCTAAAGTAGCAGTGCACATGCACTCTTGAGCCTTGATAATAGAAGAGAATTAAGACCCGACTCATTTTAGCTTGAGGTTTTGGATTCTGGTTTATTTATTACTATTTATAAATTTCATTATTTTCTAATTTTTTGATTTTTAGAGTTATTTTGTTGGTTTTTTTTGTATTTGTTTACATTGTTTGTGGTGGAGTGATCTGTTTTTTTTCTATTTTTATTTTTTTAAAACAATTTAGTTAGACCAAATAAGCCACCATCAGCTACAGATTAATTTCAGCTAGCTACAGTAAAATTTTAACTATAAACTACTTTTTTTTGATCTAACTGAGCGGCACCTAAAGCCACTTTGCCCCTTAATAAAATGCGCACAACAGGCAGAAAAGCAGGCAGCATATATGCACACCGCAATCCCATGATAAAACAACAAATCACCATTCTTTGAGACACTACTTAGCACCGTAGCCATTAGGCAGTGCCTAGCAGCCTTAAGAAAAAAACGTCTTTTAGGGAGCATAGTGTGAGTTTGTATTCACGCATTGTCAAATATTTTACGTCAATTTCTCCACACATTTCCACACGCGTATGCAGCGGCAGAAAGGCAAGGAAAAGCACATTCTTTTGTGATGTGAAATATTTTTTCGGACCATGACCAATGGGATGAGATGAGATGGAGAGCTTGCCGGCTTGATCAATCTGGTTACTGGTATCATGCTTTAGTACAGGAACCCAACACAGGAAACATGTACACATTTCCATGCCGTGATTTCATGTACTATCAAATATACATAGGCCACATTTGTATTAGTTATTGCTGTATTATTAGTACCCATAAACGTGACAAATCTGTACTGTTGCCAGTATCATGCTGTTGCTGTCCTCTTTGACATGTGCTTGGTGTTTTAATTTACTACAGTTTACTGACCTAAGGTTACAAATTGGTCAGAACATGCATGGTTTTTTAAGTGAATAATTGACATGTAGGCACCTTGTGCGCAAATTCGATAACACCCATTTTTTTCTTTCTATAATATAATACCTCCGTTTGCAAATACTTGGCACTGTTGACTTTTCATGGTCTACAAGATTAATTTTGATTGTTAATTTTGCACTAATACATTTATAAAATATAACAAAAGTATAATACTGTGAAAGTATTTGTTATAATAACTCTGAAAGTATTACTTAATACAATTAATCTAAATATTTTTAAAATACTTATTAGTTAAAGATAACGAAGTTTGACTAGTCCAGCCCAACAGTTTGACTAGTCCAACTCAACGGTGCCAAGTAAATAGAACGGGAGAGTAAATAATTGTACAAATGTAGACAGTGCAGTACGCCTCTGACGCGTGTTGCTGTCTGGCTAGCCTACACTGCCAGTTGTGCAGTACAACTGCGTTCATCTGTTTTGGCCGTGGCTAGAGCTGCAATCTGGCGAGCTTAAATGTCGAGCCAGATTTGGCCCGATTCGGCCAGAATTCATCCATTACATATACTCCGTAGATTACACCTGGGGGATTGCCGCGCGGAGGGCTCCGCCACGTCGCCCATGAGCGCCACAATCCCCGCCCGCCGTGCCGCCGCTTCCGCGTCTGGTCGGAGGAGTTTTCCTAGGTTTTCTCGAAATTACGTACAGGTCCCTGGTTCTCGTAAAAAGGTCCCTGACAGTTTTTTTACCCCCTCCACTTTGCAGGATGGTCCCCCGCGGTTCCCGAAATTGCGCGCGGGTCCTCGGTTTTTTACGTACAGGTCCTCGGTTTTTTCAGAAACACCCTTGGTCCCTGTTTTTTTTGCGGGATGGCCCCCCGTGGTTCCCGAAATTGCGCGCGGGTCCTCGGTTTTTTACGTATAGGTCCTCGGTTTTCACAAAAACACCCTTGATCCCTGTTTTTTTGCGGTATGGCCCCCTGTGTTTCCCGAAAATACGCACGGGTCCTCGGTTATTTACGTACAGGCCCTCGGTTCCCACAAAAGAACCCTTGTTCCCTTTTTTGTGGAATGGCCCCCGTGGTCTCCGAAATTTCGCACAGGTACGTACAGGTCCTCGGTTTTTGCAAAATACTTCTTCCCTTTTTTTTCGAAAAAACCCTCCGGTTCCTCTAAAATTACGCATTCATCCTTAATTTTTTTTACAGAAATACCCGTCTCACGAATTTTTGCCTCTTTTATTTCGGTCCACACGGTAGCTAGCGCGGCGTGGCGCCGCACTTATATTTCTAGTTACATCAATCCTACCTCCGATTGCCAATATTGCGACTGTCACCTTTTGCGATCTTTAAGATTAAACTTTAGATGCTATATTTTACACTAATATGTTTATAAAATGTTACAAAAGTATAATATTTTGAAAGTATTTCTCATAAAAAATCTAAAAATATTATTTAATACGATCAATCTAAAATTTAGAAAATAATTATTGTTTACAGACAAAGAAGTTTGACCCGTTAGAGTCAACAGTGCAAAGTAAGCAAAAATATAGGGAGTAACTTACACATGTTTATCTGGTGGGCTCATAAAATGGTGCATATAATCATATATATATATATATATATATATATATATATATATATATATATATATATATATATATATATATATATATATATATATATATATATATATATATATATATATATATATATATATATGAGACATATAACTTTATTTTTAATAATAAATATTGGAGTTGTGTAACAAATAAAAATATCTAGCCGACCAGCTACCCTACAAATTCGACTGGTTAAAACCAAGAAGATGAAATATTTATGTCTTGACAAGTAATTTTTTAAAGTACCCAATCCGTCGAAGTTTATAAGGTGTATTTCTTCTTAACATATAGACCAAGGAGATAGTGAAAATGGTTAGATTACCTCTAATTATTATCTCTAAGCACTATATTCAACACATGCATGTAAAGAATAGTAAATAAAACTAAATATTTATTAGGGTTATAAAGAAAATATCACATTAATTTTACATTGAAATATAACATACGTTCTATACTTATGAACAAGGTTATTAAAAAAACATCCTATAAATTTGGAGTGAGGACTAGTTCGTTTCCTAGATTTTTTTTAAAAAAAACACCCATTTCAAATTAGCATTAGGACCGGAATTTATCTGTTTTAGTTAGCTCAAATTTGTGTCCTTCGGCCAAAGCTTCGACCCGCGCGCGGCGCGCTCCCGAATTCCAGGACCTGTCTTACCGTCCTACCCTTGGCAACAAAGTTGGTGGCGGTACAAAATCTAGGTGTTGGTACGCCTATCTTAATTTTTACTGAAGTAAAGATATGAGTGTTGACCATTGGTCAACCAGTCAATGTGTTAAAACTGGGAATAGGAGCTCGTTAAGAGTTGGAACTTGGACCTCACGTAGCTTCATCGGCAGTCGTGATAAATAATCCCATTAGGAGAATAACTATGCAAAGAGAAAGGGGGGAAATACCTTTGCTAGAGGGACCACATTATGACCACATAGCACATTCATAGAAAAACCTGCGGATATAGGCCACTTTAGAATATTACTTTCGGTATATATTTATAAAAAAGTTATCGCACAACTATGAATAAGTTATTAGTTTGTTTCAGTTCCATGAAATCTCATTTGCTGGTTGTGTATTTTAGTCGTCCAACCTGTACTTTATTATTGAGAAGCTAGAATACTAATAAGTTATTTTTGGACGAATCTCCTGGATACTATCATATTGTGATCGGTTGTATTGTTTTTCACCTCTAGATGTGTTCCCAATAATTCTTCCATCACCTAGAATTATTTAATCTCATGTCACACTTACTTATATGCACCACACGCAGCTTTCAACCACAAATCAAATATACATCTAGCACTACAAGTGCATGACCTCATGCATTTCAAAGTGTAAATAGAGGTGCATCTAAAAGTGCAAGAAGCAATACTCCTGAGGGAGTGGTTGTGATTTGTAAAGATCATGTTAGCTGAAATGGAAATCCTTCGGCACCATACAGCTTAAAACCATAAATCAAATATATAGCCAGTGCTATAATTCTACGATCTCATGCATTTCATAGTACAAATAGAGGTTTTATCTGAAAATACAAGAAGCAATATTCATAAAAGAATAGTCGTGATTTGTAAATACCATGTCAGCTGAAACGAGACAACAATATCACCTCAGTCACTCTGCATGATACTAACACAGAAGTCCCCGGCCGGCACCACCAGGAGGCAGCACCGCGGCAGCATCTTGCTTTCCTTCACACTGTCTCCCCCGACCCACCTTTTCCTTGCTCCATGCATCCATCCCTTTCCCAGCTCTGTACTTTTTTTTTTCTGCCTCCACCCCTACAAAAGGTGAAGGAAGGGGAGCTAGCCCTGCACTTGGTCCTTCTCAGGCTCTCGCATGTCCTGTAATTTTAAGTGCAACTCTTCCCCCTTCCTCCCCTCCATTGCTTGGTACAGAAAGCTGCACCCGGCTTCCAGCCCTAGCAGGAACAGACCAAAAACCACCAAGAGGCAGAGGCTAAGGGAGTGAAGGCAGCAGCTACCACCAAGCACCAAAGGCAATCCTATTCCTCTGTGTTTGATTGGTTTGCTCCTCTACTTCTTCCCTTTGCTTCGCATGGAGCACTCCCTCCATATCACACTTTAGCCTTCCCTTCTCGTCCTACGATTTCAAGGTAATTTTACCGCTCTTGTTCATGTTATGTCCTTGATTAATTTTATCAGTAGATGGTTTTTTTTCCATGCCTTTAATTATCTCCCATGCAATTCTCATCCGGCTCTAATTAAAGGAGCAAGCCTGTGAAAATAATTAAAAAGCAACGATGTCATTTCATGCACTCTCTTAATTTTGTTTGGCCAACTCTACACTGACGCAGAGTGGCTCTCTCCTCTTTTTTTCCCCTTCTCGCCTGTTCTTCCCACCTACTCACCCCCTACCAGTCTACCGCTCGCAGCTGCCCCCTCCCCCCTCTCCCTCTATGTGTTACAGGCATCGGCAATTAAAGTGAGTCACAGTGCAGCAGAGGGAGAGGTGAGGTGCCCCTCTCTTGGCAATTATTGCCACCTTTGGAGTCCCCCAATAGGAGTCTCCGCTCCCCGTGTTGTCTGCAAGCGCTCTCTGCCCATCTGCTACCATCAACTCTGCTCACTGTTTTCTGGGGTTGGTGCTCCACTGCTCCCTCCCTCCCTCTTGCTTTAAACAGCTGCAGCTAGCTAGCCAACTCTGAGCCTGTCTCTCTCTCCCTCCCTCCCTCCCTGGTGGGTGGTTGGCTTCAGCTGTTCTTGCATGCTGTTGTTGTGATCTCTCTCTCTCTCCCTCCCTCCCTCCCTCTCTACCCTTTCTGCTACATGCCCCTCCTTTTCCCTGTCCTGCCAAGCTTTTGCTTCCAATCAACTTTTCTTTTTGGTGTGTGTACTCTTCTTTGGAGAGGGGAGAAAGGTCGGGAAGGGTGAGCAGCTGTTGTCTGTGACAAACTGCTTCTGTACACGCACAGGTCGAGCAAGAAGGCGTTCTAAGCCACCGATCTGATTGTCAGTGGCCATCGCTAGGCAGCAGAGGCTCAGGAAGATCCCCAAGAGCAAGCAAGAAATTGCTACCGTTCTTTGAATCCCAAGAAAAGAAGATCCTGAGATATACATCTCTACGTGTGTGCACGTAGTTGTAGTTGCCTTGGTTTCTTGTCATGGATTGGGACGCCAAGATGCCTTCCTGGGACCTCGGCACGGTGGTCGGCCCGAGCGGCGTCGCCGGCGGTGGCGCGCTCGACCTCAAGCTCGGCGCCCCGACGAGCTGGAAGGCGGCAGCGGCGGCTCCGGTGCCGCCGTCGTCCGCGCCGGCGAAGCGGCCGCGGGCGGCGCAGGGGCAGCAGGCGGTGCCGGCGTGCTCGGTGGAGGGGTGCACGGCCGAGCTGTCCAAGTGCCGAGAGTACCACCGCCGGCACAAGGTCTGCGAGGCGCACTCCAAGACGCCCGTCGTCACCGTCGCCGGCCAGCAGCAGCGCTTCTGTCAACAGTGCAGCAGGTACAGTAATTAATCAAGACCAATCATGCCATGCATTCTTTGATTTCTTTCTTCAATTCACGATTTTTCCGTAGCATTTTTACAAATTTGACAGAATGAATCTTTCTTTCTCGTTGAGAGTTGCATGCGTTTTTTTTTTGCTGCTGTTGTTTGAAAGCATCGGTTTAGGTAAATTTCGTGGTACTTACTGGAGTATGCATTTAAGCACGGCCATTTAATCCTGCTTCGGCGAACAACAATTCGCTGTCAGGTGAAGGAGTTCCTGTCCCTTGCTATTATGATGTTTGGCGTTTGCAATTAAACAACCGACGTGCACCCACCCAAAACTTCTGGTATCCATCTGTTTGACTGTTTCCAACTCATGGTGAAACGCAAAAAAAAAAAAAACAAACTTGCCAGGCACTGTAAACCAGCTCAAGAAACCCCAAAGATCGAATTTTTATGCCAAAGCTGCAATTTTTCTACAAAAATCCATTGAAGGAACTCAAGCTAGGTTAGAATTAAGCAAAATTTTTTTTGTAAATTCCTAAAAAGCTTGTACGCACGGGTTCTCCCGTGAAGGGGAATTAACCTCGGAATGAATTTTGGGCGGCCTCTGGTCCAGAATTGCTCAAGGTGTGAACCAGACAAACAGCCGCTCCGTCGTCGTCCTCCTCACCCTTGTGACACCACGCCACCATTAAGCTGCTCTGCTGCTGCATGCCTTGCCCACCCCGGCCACCCGTGCTTCCTGGGGTGTCCCTACAGCGATGATGCAGCACATACAATGGAACTCGACTTTCAGGTCCATGCCCCCCGTCGTCTTCAGGGCTCGCTGGGACAACAATTTCACCTCTGGTCTCCTACGCGTGTGTCCCTGTCGCCGTTGTCGCGACGTCTCCATGCGTGTTCCACATTCCAAATGTTTTCCGGGCAAGAGATTCATATTCTTCCATGCTTGTTCTAGAAGAGAAGGAGCAGCTTGAAATTAGTATATATTCCATGTGCTAGGTTTTTACTATAGTAGATCTATGGCATGAGGTTGAAGGAATGTTGAAATTTGACCAGATAAGTGTTGAGTGTGACAACAGTCTTGTCTTTGTAGCATCAACAAGGCATTTTACAACTTTTGGTCGATTTGCACCAGCTTTCACGCAATGGTGAATTCAGATTCATGCTTTGTATCCACGCTGATTTGACTTGGGAAATCCTTATGATCGGAGAAATCGTTCTTTGTAGGTTTCATTTGCTCGGGGAGTTTGATGAGGTGAAGAGGAGCTGCAGGAAGCGACTTGACGGGCACAACAGGCGCCGCCGGAAGCCGCAGCCAGATGCTCTGAACCCTGGCGGTTTGTTTGCTAATCACCACGGTAATCCATCCTTGAGAATCTTTTTAGAGTGACCACATGAAAATTAGCATCCAGAGTAGGCATACATCAGCATACTGTTCAAAAGGACGTCATTAATTTTGTTAGAGCTAACAACTGTGAGAAGGAAAGCAGAGATTTTGACATTTTCAGTGCTTTACTCTGGCGCTTTTAGAATAGGGTCATTTTATCTGAAACAAAAGGAAGCAAACACTACTCCTTGATAAATTTATGGCGTCAAGATGATGCATTTGATAGATCATATGATCTGAGTTTTAACCTGACTTTATATCCCCGTTGTTTTTTTGGAATTTTTTTATCCCATTTCAGTTGACTGGAACTGGCAGTATTATCCACAAAAACATTTCACACGTGATAGCTGACAAGCACAAAGTTTTTTCTTTCCGAAAAGGATGGGATGGGAAAAGGAAGTCGACTTAGAAGTCCTGAACTATATATCTATCATTATGAACATGTTGTTGGTCTAAAGGCCATAATAGTTCAATCTTTGACTGGCCATTTCGTAGAACTTTCTACGGAATCATCAAGCAACAGAATATGTAGGCCTGAAATTTTTTTGGAACTTTGTGCCCGTAAACAAATGTACTTATCTGAAACCAGTTGATAATGTCTAAATGAATTGAACATTACTTACATGCAATTATTAGCCTAGCAACAAAATATTCACTTGAATTTCCTCTGGCAAGGAATTTACAGTATGTATTGTATTGTATTGTATTGTCTATTGCAAATCGCAACAGTCAACTGTAAACGTCTTAACGGTTTGCTTTCCATCGTTTTCTGTGTGCAGGAGCAACAAGATTTGCATCGTACCCGCAAATCTTCTCCACAACATCCATGCCGCAGCCCAAGTGGTCGGCCGGCGCGGTGAAGACGGAGACCGACGCGTTCCACGAGCAGTACTACCCGGCCCTCCACCTCAACGGCTCCGCCTCCCTCTTCCACGGCAAGGAGAGAAAGCACTTCCCGTTCCTTACCGACCACGGCGATGCGGTGGGCACGGCCCTCAGCTGCCAGCCATTCACCATCACCCCTTCCTCAGAGAGCAGCAGCAACAGCAGTAGGCACAGCAACGGAAAGATGTTCGCCCACGACGGGGGTCTGGACAACTGTGCTCTCTCTCTTCTGTCAGACAACCCGACACCGGCGCAGATCATGATCCCAGCGGTGCAGCCTCTCGGCGGCGCAGGGATACAGTATGGCAGTGTGGCGCGGCTGCCCAACGACAGCGATGTCTCGCTCACCGGGCTGTCTTATGTAAGGGTGGAAGACAAGGACACGCTCATTTTTGCCACATGTAATAGCCACACTGCTGCTGCTACTGCCAGTGCTGCTGCAACACAGCTACAATACCATGGCAACTACCATGCGAATGCTGATCATGGCAAATCAGATGGTGCCATACAGGCCCTTCCCTTCTCATCATGGTAGAGAGGGGTTCGTGAATCTGGTTTCTCGTTGTAGGAGTTGTTCTGTTCAATCAGATCCTAGGCGGTTGGTATTGTTGTTCACCAAATATGTCCCTGATAATAGTAGCCTTGGTGATTCTGGAAGCATTACCAAGATAATGATGTCCATTTTTCAAATTGTACTGATATTTCTAATTTATGGAAAATTCCCCTAGTTATGATTCAGAATTGCATCATTTGAGCGTGTGAAATTTTGGAAGTCATTCTGTAGTACTGTTTTGGTTGGTTTGTACATTGGGAATCGCTAACAAGCACTTTTGAGTGTTTTTTTGGGACTGAGCAATCGAATTTCTCACCGTAGGATTTTACATCGAGATTTGTACGTCACCTCCCTCCATCTTTGGTGATGGTTTTGACGAGTTAGGGTTCGGGTTGGATTTACCAAAGCCTTTTGGATTTGGAGGGAGGCCAGGGGCGGTGGGTGGCGAGGCGACGGCAGCAACGCCTTGAGTGCGGGCCAGAAGAGGGTAGGGGGAGTTGGAAGTCGGTAGGTGTAACGAGGACGAGTGTTTAGAAGGCAGCAACGGATTCGACCGTGGTAGCCATCGGAGATGAAGGAGGGTGGTGGCGGGGGAGCTCACCAAAGCGGAGGAAGGTGGGTGGCGTGGGGAGCTCGACGAAGTGGAGGAAGGTGGGTGACACAGGGGAGCCCATCGGAGTAGGGAAGAGAGGCGGTGGCTTACTGGCTGGTATCGTCGGTGCCGGGGACAGCGATGACACAACGGTGAGGGGTGGCGCGGCGGCGGCAGAGGGGAGAGGCGGCTGGGGTTTGGAGGAGGGAAGGGGAAGGGAAGGGGTAGGGTGAATTTTACATGATTTTGGAGGAGAGATAAGGTCGTTTAGGTTTAGATTTAGATCAATGATTAAAAATTAGAGTTCTCTCTAACGGAAAAAAGTTGCTTGCTTGTCGCTAGACATCTTGTACATTTGGTACATTTGGCCATCCACCTGCTTGGTTGGGCTGGTTCAGCAGAACTGTACAGATCGGACTAACTCTACTGAAAAGTCAAATTAGCCTCAAAAGATGGGTGTCATTGATTATTCTAACTGTGTGGAGCTGCTTATGTTTCACATGCTGTACTTGTTGAAGAACAGTGATTAAATTAAGCATTTTGGACCACTTCTGTAGCCGCTGTTCTAGGAGCACAAGTTCAGAACTCAGATAAATATGCCCTAGCTAGTGCTTTCCCGCTCGGTTGGGCTGAAAATCTGTGACTTATGGTTGAAATTGCACTGTAGTGACTGAAATTTTACTGTAATTGAAGGTGGCTTATTTGGCGTAATTAAATTTAAAAAAATTTAAAAATAGAAGAAATATGCTAGCTCATCACGAACAACGCAAACAAATACGGGAAAAAAAGAACCGGCAAAAAAGAAAAAAAGGCAAAAGTTCAGAAAAAAACGAAATTTATGAATAGTAAAAAATAAGCCAGAAACTAAAACCGAAACGAGCCCACGACTAAACAAAATTCCCGTGCTGCAAAAGATGTCATGGAGCAAAGTTCGGCGGAATCTACAGATCAATTCAGACCAAGGTCTAGAATGCAGTGAAAATAGTTTAATTTCCCCGGAGAAGAAAAGATATATATAGAATATTAGAATGCTGGAAAAGAAAATCTTGTGGAATTGCTGTGCTCTTGTACAGAACTGGTTCCATGCTAGCTATCTGATCTGTGTACTGAAGATAAGAGAATTTATAAGCTACAAAATTCCTCCAAAGTCCAAATTCAGTGCATTTGGGTGTATTTCAAGATAGAATGACTTGAGGATCATGCCATCAAGTATCCCTAAAAATGGTGCTGTCAAGTAAATGTTTTCCATCTAGAATGCTGGTAGTTTCAAGTTCATTTTGTTAACATGCAATCGCCAAAATCCTATTCTTGCCCCCCGAAAAAAAAAGATCATATCTTTATATATTGAGAGGTGACTGTGAGAGATGACTTATATCCTAACCTACTAGGACTTGGAGATGTGTGCTATACAAGGATTCCTAGATGATCCGATTTGAAGGCTGCTGCATATAAGGAGTAATAGAGTATAACATCGTAAGCTGGTAGAGTTTGATCTCAACCATTTGTTTCCAATCTACTGTTTGGAAGTTGTGTAACGATTTTGCAATAGAAAAAACTTTACATGGTAGAGTTGAACTCAGTGCTATTAGATCAAGAAAAAAAAATGGTAGATACCATAGGAAATTTATTTTGCAATAGGATTTGTTGCGCTTCAGCCTCTTTTTCCCTGTTTGTGCATCTTTCATATTACCTTACAAGTTACACAAGGTGCCTCCTATTTGTGTTAGCTAATTGTTGTAATAGCCCCACATTGATTGTAGAAGGGCAAATGACCTAACTTTAAAGTGGGGAAGTTCCTCACCTCATTGGCTAACTTTTGAGGTGAGATGGCACTTACGATCCAACAATTGGTATCAGAGCTCGGTTCTAACATCTCTAGCACAATGGACACTAGTTTGTGAACGTCTGATGGACCGTGACCCTGAGGGACTGTCGGTGTATGGTGAAGAGACCCTGAGGGACTGTCGGTGTACGGTGAAAGATTGAGAAACATCAATGTATGAAGAGGGAAATTGTTGGAATAGTCTCATATTGGTTGTAGAAGGGCAAGCGACTTAACTTAAAAGTGGGGAATCCGTCACCTCATTGGCTAGCTTTTGTCGGTGTATGGTGAAGGGACCCTGAGGGACCATCGGTGTACGGTGAAGGGCCGATGGACACCAATATATGAAGACGGAGATTGTTGGAATAGTCCTATATTGATTGTAGAAGGGCAAAGTACCTAACTTAAAAGTGAGAAAATCCCTCACCTTATCGGCTAATTTTTAAGGTGAGAAGACCCTTACAATCCAACACTAACTCAATTCTCCTTAGGACATCCGTAGTGTATGAAAATAGAGGGTCATAAGTCACTTTAAGATCGACTTTATATATTACAGGGTTGATCTTAAATAGGCCATAAGCAAAAAAGACTTAAGACCGGTCCTTAAGTTAAAGACCTGACCACAAGCATTAAAATACAATTTTCTTTTAAGCTACGGGCAGTGTGGTCCTAGCGGCTTCGACACCGAATTTGATGAGGCTACGGGAGGTGTGTCCTGGAGGTTTCATCACGTGATGAGCTAGGTGTTATGGATGGAATCCATAACTGAGAAGGTTAAGCGTTTGGATAAAACCTGTGTTAGGATAGGTTTCGAGTCCCTTGATTTGAAGTAGAGATAAGATTTTGTGTTCGTGTTTGAGTCCTCCCCTTCTTGAAAAGGAGTTGTTCTCAACTCTGATTCTTCCGGTCCAAAAAATGGTGACAAATTAGCAACATTGAATATAGAACTCTGTGTTCGTGTTTGAGTCCTCCCCTTCTTAAAGATATGCGTAAAACTTTTTCTAATATGAAGATATGCCTAAGATCATATTCTAAACAGCCGTTTCCGTATTGCGTTACAGTACCGAACGGTACTGTTCATGCTACAGTACACAGACTGTTGCATTGCCTAGGGCTGGCAATAAAACTCGTTAGGGCTCGAATCAAAATTGTTTCGATTAAAGTAGTTATTAGGTTCAAAATTAAAATGAGTGCATTTCAAGTGAAAAAGGTTAATGAGGTTTAGCTTAATGGTGGCTCGTTAACTCAAATTTGTAATAACCACTTAAACGATGAATAAAATAATTTTAGTCAAACTATGTTAATCTTGAAAGAAACCTGACAATAGACCAGCCTTAATATTGCCACGCCGTAACACAGAGAAGAGAGAGACGGGCACTAGCAAGTGCAGGCATTGGGTTCTGGATTCGCCCGCTGGATGAAGCAAATTAGAAGCATAGGCGCGGCGGCACGCTGCGTCAGCCATCGTACGTATAAAAATAAAAGAGAAGATAATTCGTGAGGAGTTTTTTTGAAGAAAACGGGGGCAAAAATGTAATTTCAGAGAAGGCAAAGGGATCATTCGAAAAAAAGAGGGCCTGTTAGGAAAAATCGAGGGCAAAAACGAATTTTCGAAAAAGCAAAGGGTTTTTTTGAAAAAGACCGAGGACCTGTACGTAAAAAACGGGACCCGTGCGCAATTTCCGAAACCGCGGGGGGCCATCCTGCAAAGTGGAGGGGCTAAAAAAAATTTCAAGGACCTTTTTGCGAGAACCAAGGACCTATACGTAATTTCAGAAAAATACAGAGACTTTTTCGCAATTTACCTCCCCGACCGTACAAATATTCCCCCGCCACGCGGCGGGCGAGCGAGCGCGCGGGGGGATGTGGCTCGCGCGGGGGGCCGCGAATCCCCCCGGTAATAAGGAGGCGGAGCATTCTACCTGTAGCCACCAAATCTGAAGCTTTTTTTCCATTGGAAAAGCACGGGCACTTTTACGACGTGGTGAAAACCACGGCCACTGAAACCATCTCTCTCGCCCGGCGAGTTCAGTAGTTGTTACTTGAACACACGCATCTCTCTCTCTTTCTGCCTGCCTGCCTCTGCCTCTGCCTCTGCCTCTAGGACGTTCCTGACGACTTTGACCAACCGAGCATATGTGGAGCATCTTACATGGAAAAGTGCAGTTACTTTGGTACGTACGTGATCCGTAGGAAAAGAAGAGATGACTAGGCGGATGCAGCGAGCTTATCCACCGGGTATACGGAATCGTCGGTCTTCAGAATTTCTAGGGGGATGCGCAAGGCAAACGCCATACATGTGATGATCTGCATTCCAATTCTTGGGAGAATCGTGTCCGGTCTTAGCTAGAAAGGTTCGCTTATAGCTGTAGCGCCCGTATCCCATGTTGTTTTCTAAGTGAAACCTAACTAAGGATCCATACGCATCCGGTGATAAAAAGGAAGAGGGGAATTCGCACTTCCAAGATGGAAGAGAAGAAGAAAGAATCGAAGAAGCGGTGCAAAGAAGGAACCTTTCATCGACCGCTCCCTCCGTGTGAACGCTGCCGTTACTCATCAGAGGCGGCCGGTTGTCCAGCGCTCACCGTCCTCCGGGGTGAAAGAAAACTCGGGCGCCGTACGTGCATACCGGCGGCGGCGTACGTATCGGCGAGCGACGCGACTCGCGAGGATAGCGCTGCCCCGCCGCCGTTACCACGGGCCGCGCCTGCGAGGCCGACCGTGAGGTTACGCGGCGAAGTCTTGCGCTTCTGGCCTGCGCTGTAGGGCCGGTGGGTGGGGGCCCTAGCATGCATCCACGCGGTTGGTCTGGGCTGGGCATGCGGAAGAATCCAGCCGTCATGCTGTTTGGGTTGGCCCGTGAGCTTTGGCCCAAGCAGGCGCGTAACTTCGGATGAAGCCTCTCGGCCCTAATCTGTCAGCCCTTTTTGGGCTTCGCCGACATGCTTCGGGTGGGACCGGGATTCGTGCTGGGCTCCGAGGTTCAGACAACAAAAGTTCGACGCAGACGCGCGTCTTCGAAAATACTCACTTAAGCACGGTAGATCTTCTTGTTCGCTTCGCGATTTCATTTCGACACTTCTTTTCTAAGGAATCTAGGCGCACTATATTACGTAGTTGTCTAACTGTTCGATCATCTACTGATAGTATACCTTCCAATTTCCATCTTTGTCATTCTTTGAACACATGGTAAATGGTAATCTAGGCCCTATTCTACAAATGGCTTCTCGAGCCCATCAGCGTGTGTATCATTCACGTCAGTATCTTCACCGTTCCGTCATTATTTCGAAAAGCTCAACTAAAAACTATCAGTGATAATTAAAAACCATCAGCCATATCCTAAAAAAAAACATAACCTTAATTAGTTTGGAAATCTACATACGGTGTTATCATATGCATACATTAGATCATTCAGATTGTTGAATGAACATAAGCATATATGTCATCACAACTATGTCTATAATCCTGTGACTACCTCATTGGAGTTGTTTATGGTTGTGTTTCAAACAACTTCTAGTTTTTAGAAACTAGTTTTTGAACAGAGCATCTTCTTAATGTGGTTTCTATAAGCTATTTATTTTACAGGAGCCACTTTGAATGGGATGACTTCTCAATGTAAATGTCTTTTACTCGCTTAGCCTCTTTCGCAATCAGCCAAAAACAAAACCAAAAGCTAAAAAATACATCACTTTATGATATCTAAGGTTTGTTAGATATCTTCGGGGTGTTGTCGTCTACAAAGCACATGTATATCCAATGGCGGCGGCATGACAAACTTTTTGTCACTCGATTGCAGCCGTCTCAATCATAGTTATGATTCTGATTCCTCTCATGGAAAAGGAAAACTGTTAGGATACGGATAAACTATATTAGCGTAGATTAAAATTTTCTATCACGTAAACTAGAAAGTCATGCGAGCAAGTGATCATGGATCGTTATCACTAGACGCGCAGTGTAGCGAAAGTAGAATTAAAGCGGCTGATTCAATGTAACACATATCGATGTACTGGAAGTAGTTGATCGTCCTTTGGCCAACCGTCTTCTCCCAATGATCGTCTTGATCAGAGCCGCAGTCATAGAAGCGCCTCTACCGAGGTCCACACGTACAGAGATGGAACGTCGTGCGTCGGTATGCTAGCACCAGCACGTACGGTAGGGCTTTCAAGAGGTAGCGGCTAGAGTTCCAATGAATGTGCCTTGGGAGTCCTATCTCTCTTAATATATAGCTTCCAATAAGAACTTTATAGATATGATTAGATATCGTATCTAACTCGGAAAGGCTCTGAGTGGATCTTTATCCAATACGAGTAGAGATCATATCCCACTCGGAGAGCCTCTGACCGGATCTAATACGAGTAGAGATCGTATTCCACTTGGAGTCTATTATCTGGACCCTTATCGTTTCAACCAGTTAAGTGTGTGACACCTAGGTTCATGTATATTTGGCCATGAGTCGAAAACTCCTTTCCGGTCTATAAGTCGGTAGCGGACCCTAGTAGGACAAAATGATTCCCAAATATACATAAATGTCATATCAGACGGATCTATACAGTACTTATGTACCGATCCCTTTGCCTCACGATATCAGATCGAACTCAAGGCGAGAAATATGGCATCCTATGATAGTTCGATCCTTCACTAGAACTTGTAGTGGATTATCCAGTTGTGGTTGACTCCTCAACCATATTCGGTATGACCATACACTTTCTTAATCCAACCACATCGAGTGGCCCTGAGATTTCTCTCCCGCTATAGAAGAGGGTCAAATTTCATCTTGATCGCTCATATTCCTCCGTATATTTTATAGTAAACCTAAAAGCTATCTTTATAACCACCCCAGTTATGGAGTAGTATTTGATAACCCCTAAGTAAACTATTACACATATAGGAAACTATAACGATCTCAGGTCTAATGATTTTATATACACTAGGTATGAGATAAATTGATGACATTTATGGACATAATAATTGCTGCACTATCTCATGGTAGATTAATCCAACACCATGTTCTCTAATATGTGTCCACATTATTGATTTGATATATTCGTATCCATGATCCGGGAAACATGATCACCAATGAAAACATGCGCCGATCTATAAATTATAGTTGTCCCACATAATGATATAAGATCAGAGATAATTTAGAATATCATTAAAACATGAATAAAGAGTTCCAAGAACTAGTCAAATACTTATTGATCAATATGAAAAATATTTATTCAAGAGATAAAATAACATATTATTAAAAAAAATCATAAAAAGATAGAAGTGATATAATTATCTCCATGATTGCCTCTAGGGCATAATACTAATAATCTCACACTTCCACTAAAGTCGATCATGCAAGTATCTAATACACATAGCTCTTATGTGTGCCTCATGCTTTGGCGGTAGGAGAGGCTTTGTCAACGTATAATCAATATTTAAATCCATGTACACTTTGCACATCTTCACATCACCTCTGTCAACAATCTCACGAATGAGGTGAAAACGTCAAAGTATGTGTTTGGACTTTTGATGCGATCTTGACTCCTTGGCTTGCGTAATAGCTCCACCATTATCATAATAAAGATCCATTGGACTGGAAGCACTAGAGATCACACCCATCTCTGAGATAAACTTTTTTTTATCCAAGCAGCCTCCTTTGCAGCTTCAGAAGTTACAATATACTTAGCCTCCATTGTAGAACCAGTAATAGTCTCTTAGAACATTTCCAGCTCACTACTCCATTAAGATAAAATACAAACCCATACTATGATAAAAAAAAATATCTTTATCGGTTTAGAAGCTAGCATCAGTATAACCATTTACAACTAGGTCTTCCCACCTCTATAAATAAGGAACGCATCTCTAATCCTTCTCAAATATTTTAGGATATTCTACACAACAATCCAGGACCTTCACTTAGATTTGACTGATATCTGCTTGTAACACTTATAGCATATGATACATCTATGCGTAAATAAAGTGCAACATACATGATAGACCCAATGACAGAGGCATATATAATCTTACTCATTCGATCTCACTCATCAGATGTCAAAGGATACTAAGTTTTGTTAAAACTAATATCATGTGACATAGGTAAGAAACCCTTAGAATCCTGCATGTTAAACTGCTTCAACACTTTATGAATGTTCATATCTTAGCTTAATCCAATTAGCCTTTTAGTTCTATCTCTATAGGTCTTTATGCCCAAAATATATGCTGTCTTTCTTAAGTCTTTCATAGAGAAACTATTTCTTAATGAAGACTTGACAGATTCAAGCATACAAATATCATTTTTGATCAATAATATGTCATACACATATAGAAATAGAAAAATAAGTGCGCTCTCACTAGACTTTTTGTAAACACAAGGCTCTTCTTCATTCTTAATGAATCCAAACCCTTTAATTATCTCATCAAAATGAATGTTCCAACACCAGAAGCTTGATTCAGTCTATAGATCAATCTATGAACCTTGCATACCTTTCTAGCATTTTGGGGATCGATAAAACCCTCAGGCTATGTCATGTACACATCCTCACTTAGATTTTTATTTAGGAAAGCCGTTTTGATACCATCTGCCATATCTCATAATTGAAATATGCGATAATAGTTAGAATGATTCGGACAAACTTAAGCATAGCGACAGGCGAGAAAATTTTATTATAGTCAACACCTTGAATTTGTTTGAAACTCTTTGCCACCAATCATGTCTTATGAATATGAATATTTTCATTCATGTCTATCTTTTTATTAAAAACCCACTTACATTCAATGGTTTTTGCACAATCGAATGGATCAACCAAGTTCTAAACTTGATTGTCATGCATAGGTTGTATTCCAGATCTCATGGCTCTAAGCCATTTCTCAAAGTCCAGGCCTATCATCGCTTCCTCATAAGTCTTGGGCTCATCGTTGTCTAACAATAAAATATCATGTGGATACCTTATCGGTAACTAACATGGCCTTTCATACCTACGTGGGGCTAATGCCTCTTCCATAGGCTGTACAACATCGTGTACATTCTGTAGAGGTTCGGTAGGAGTTGAAACATTTTTTGATGGTTCCCAAATTTCTTTGAGTCGCACCATGCTTCCACTAACTTTTTTTGAGAGAAACTCTTTCTCCAAAAGACACCGTTTTGGGCAACAAACACTTTGTTCTTCTCCCCTTTATAAAAGTAATATCCATTTGTTTCCTTAGGATACCACACGAAGAACCATTTATCAGATTTAGGTGTGAGTTTATCAGATGTCAAACATTTTACATGTACATTACATTCTTGTATTTTGAGAAAAGACAATCCATGACGCTTCCATGTCCATAACTCATATGTGTCTTCCCTATGACTTTTACTGATACCCTATTTATAACTTTGTTTAGAGCATACCCCAAAAAAGACAATGGTAGATCAAATTGGCTCATCATAGACCGAACCATGTTTAACAAGATCCGGTTCCATCGTTCAGACACCCTATTCTATTGAAGCATTCCCAGCGGAGTTAGCTGTGGAACAATTCCACATTCTTTTAGATGATTACCAAACTCATAGCTCAAATATTCACCTCTACGATGTGATCGTATGGCTTTAATTATCTTGTCAAGTTGATTATGTACTTCATTCTGAAATTTCTTGAACTTTTCAAAGGATTCAGGCTTATGCCTCATAAAGTCATCGATAAAAATTATAAAGTACTAAAAATCATCTCTGCCATTAAGCTCATTGGTCCACATACATTTGAATGTACTAGGGCCAACAAGTCATTTGCCCTCTCACCAAGTGTTTCAAAACTCTCAATGTAACCAATCATTTTGATTACATGAGGACTGACCAGTCTTCCTTTAGCTAGCTTGCACGCAAACAATGACTTGGAGATGTTGTACCTCTCAGCCTTGTCTGTTTCTCAAATATGCTCTTAAAACCCACAGTCATATTGTAAGCATCCATGTTCTCATATTGCTTCTGAAGCTCAGAGTTCATGGTGATAAGCATGAGACAATTAACGTCAAGTGAGTCATGGCAATGCTTCTCATTCTCATTCTTTTCAGCATGAGTAGCATCTATAGCTAGTTTATCAGGATATAGAACCTCTAGAACATATTCCTTCTTTTCTTACTTCAGAATAATTCTCAAGATGCGATACCAGTCAATAAGTTTTGTTCCATTTTGTTTTTCTTTCTCAAGAATAGATCGCATGTTAAAACTAGGCGTGGAGGAAATAGATGGTGGTATTGTCTACAACATAAAAGTATATAAAACAATTCAGCAATATATCTATGTAAAATCCTCTATTAAACAATTTAATAAAAAGATACCCCCACTATATATTTAAAACCATGTTTCCTCTAAATACATGTTGTGAGTCGAGATCTATATTTCACCAAGTCCTAATAAGCTTTGGCATAACTGCTAGAAACCTAGCGATGTAGGTAAGCAATCTCTTGCTAATTACATCACATGTAACTCTTGTTTATTGAGTGGCATCCATATGTCTTGGCCTCAACACATGCCCCTAGGACCAAAACTATTTTGATAGCCTAGTCAAGTTAAACCAATATTACACATGAAGTGTCCAACACTTATTCTATCTTATTGAGATAATTAATGGCATGCTACTTTGATAAACTTACCAGTTAATGATTAAAATATTGATGGGTGTAACAATTGGAAGGGCATCTGTGAGACCATGTGCAGGTCACCCCATGGTTGTGATGAGTAATTGACTCTTGATCTAGGAAGATTGAGTTTGGTTTTTAAGGTTTGAGTTGGCTCTGCAAAGTCGTAAGTCTTAAGAATGGTCGTGATCGCTTACGACTCGTTGTCCAAGGTCGGAAGCGTTCGACCACTCGCCATGCTCGAAGGCCACCGGAAAGTTTACGACCACACCGTCGGTGGTGGGAAGCCAACCGAATCCGTCGACCGTTTTGGAACCGGTCGGAAGCTTGAAAACATGTCACGACCATTATGGGCGTGGTCGGAAGTCTTCGGGTTGTTTACGACCACGCTGCGCCTCTCTCGGTAGATTTGACTGTGGTCGGAACTCTATCGGGATCACTACGACCATGTTACGGCATCCTCGGCAAATTTGACCGTGATCGGGCTCGTTTCGACCTCATTGAGCTTAGTCGGAAGTCGGTAGGGCATCGTCGACCTATTTGATCGTGGTGGGAGCCGGAACCGAGCGGCATCTGCCACGTTGGCGGCGTGTCGGGAACCGGGAGGTAGCGTGCGACCACGTTGTGGAGTCTGACTCGTTGACCATGGTCGGAGGCCTCGGGGTCATTTACAACCACGTTGTGAAGTTTCGACCGCGTTGGTCGTGATCGGTGGTCGGCGCCGGGTTTACGACCACGTTGAGCGCTTGGGAGCTTCGACCACGTTGGGCACTCGGAGCCACGACCACGTTGGGGCTCGGTGGTTCGACCACGTTGGGCGCTGGCGTTCGACCACGTTGTGGCGCGTGGGTCTTCGACCACATTGGGAGATCGGGCGTTCGATCACGTTGGGCTCTCATTGTTTCGACCACGTTAGCGGATGTCGACCGTGGTCGATGGAGCTCATTAAACCGGTCGTATGGGCACATATGGTGTCCGATTATGATGGGAATCGGTCGGTTGGGTTTACGGTGATGTTGTGGACCTTGTGGACTTATTGGTTCATCATTTTGACAGTCTTGTTGCAATCTATTTTCTGTTGAGCTCGAGTGTCTCTGGTTGGTGCAACAAAGTGCTCGTATGAGGTCTAGACTTTGTGCGATAAAGTCATAGCGGCTAGTGATGGTCGTAGCTTGTATCCGCATGGTCGTAACGAGCTTTGAGATGATCGTGACGGCATCTTTGTGTGGTCGAAGGTTGTTGAGAAGTCTTCTAGGACTTGACCACTTCATGAATTGAGTGTTCGAGTGGTCGTATGGGGTGTACGACTAGAAGGTTGCGATGATTGTGCAATCGAGATCTTGTTGAACGTGACCATTGATGGTGCATGTGTTTTGGTGCGGTGCTATGTGACGGTTTGCTTGTGCGTGTGGTGCAGGACTTGAGCTATTTCATGGTGGCGTGGGAGGACCGGGACTAGGCACGGGAGGTGTTGAGGTCCGACGGTCGGAGACGCCAAGATGATCGAGGTCAGTGAGGTGGTTGCGGCCGGGAGCGAGGAACCGAGCCTGGGCGCCAGGCCGAGCATGACGGGCAACAACGAGGAGGACCGGACTAGGCTTAGGGAGGAGCCGAGGTCCGGCAGTCGGGGAGGTTGGGTGCGGTCGTGTGCGGCGGAATAGACCGAGACTAGACTCGGAAGAGTCGGAGGTCGATCGGTCGGTTGCAGTCTTGGGAGACATGTCTTGGTGAGGCTTAGGAGGTCGGGACTAGACAAGGGAGTTGTTGAGGTCGAGCGACGTGGAAAAGCCGAAGAGGACGTGTCGTGCCGTGTGGTGACAAGATGGACGACAAAGCGGTGGAGGAAGCTTCACGGAAGGCGTGGAGGGGCATTTTGGAGAAATGTCAAAGGCTGCGGGGAAGCTGTCCCTCCGTAAAGCACTGCGAAAAGAAGTGGATTCTGTTGGCGCTAACGGGCAAAGTGCGGGTCTATTGGGATAGCGAGCAAAGCATTTGAGTTAGCGGGCAAAGTGAGTGTTAAAACCGGTGTTAGATGGGGTTTCGGGTTATCCCAGTATGGACTAATGGATGGATCCATTAGGGTTAGTCTCAGTGTGAGGCTATAAAGGGAGAGGGAGGCAAGTGTTATGAGGTTGGTCGGCTAGGCCGTGGAGGCGACCGCCTCTCCCTCCCTTGGGAGTGTATCTGTGTGTGTGTGCTCTAGGGCTAGAGCTTGTCCTCCCGGGGAGTGGTTGCGAAACCTCCGTGTTATGATTTGAGAGGACTCATCTCTCTGTACTTGTTAGAGTTTATCTATGAGATGGGTGCATGTTTGTGATCCGGGTTGAGAGGTCGTTCTTGAGATGTTTTCATTGATTTATTTGCCATCTCTTCATTTTCGGTTCATTCAGATTTCCTTTGAGAGTTGGCTTATATTTGATTTGCTCGAGCAGAGAATCGGCTCAAGGCAATTTGGCGATTCATTCCAGAGAGCAAGGTCGAATCGAGAAATTTCGTGTCTCTCGGTCATGCGCCTCCAGGTTCTCGCTTTCGGTTTTGACCGTGTCGTTCTAGCCGACCATTGCAAAGACTTTAGTTTTACTAGGTGATTTCTCTTCGAGAGGATCTTTGAATCTTTGTGGTTAAAATATCTCCTCATTTCGTTTGAAGATTTGCAAGTTATCGGGTTTTGGTCTTTGCGGTCGTGCGCATGGAACGACTGCTGTTCGAGCTTCGACCACGTGATCTTGGCGTGTGCGCATATCGACCATCGGGTTATCGCTTCTCGTTTCGACAACACAAGATATTCTTGTTTATTTTCATTTGTCGGTTCGGGTAATCATTTCGACCACGTCGGCCGTTCGATCATCAATTGACTTACTACCACGCGAGTTCGACCTCTCATCTCGAACAGACCACTTCTCGCCATCGACTACGAGTTGCCGTTCGACTCGTCCATATTCTTTGCTACGACCACGGCAGCCATGTGGCTACTCTCATTTCGGTGATCGTCCGTGCGACTTGCATTTTTGTATTCTGACTACCTTGAGTTGGTCTTACGACTACGATTCTTTGGTTGTCTCGGTCATGAGTTCTTCTCGGTGTCTTCGATCACGATAAAGACCTTCCGGCGGTGATTCGACCGTGGTAATTCTCGATTTCGACCGATGGTCCGATCTTCTCGGTTTAGGCTGGCATTGTTTTCTTCGTCCATTTTCGGTCTGACGACCACGGTAATCTATTGTCGGACTCAATCTGCCGCCTCTCTGTTTTTCCTTGATTTACGACCGTGGTGATCTTCATGAGATATCTTTTGACCACGGCAATTCTTTGGTGTTCTATGTTGTTTTTCTTCCGGTGATTCTTCTCTGTTCTCTCCGAGTTTTCCAGGTGAACAATCAATCCTCTTCTTCACGACTCTTTAGCTATTGGAGAAAAGATAGGATTGAATATTTGAGAATATTTTAAGGCACCATTCACCCCTCTGTTGCCATTTGGTCCTACAATTGGTATCGAGGCGAGGTTGGCTCAGTATTTGATCTTAACCGATCCGGAGCTTGGCAACTAGTAGGGAATCTTGTAAACTTTCCTTTGAATCTTATTGGGGTGTTTTGCCAATGATGTCCTTTGCGACAAGAGGCTTGATTTCGACTAGAGGATGATTTTATTTGCAAGAAACCACAAGTGTGAGCTTTGTGGTACATTCTTGTCCTTTGGTTGATCAAGTGCCAGGAAGGAGAAAGCCTTAGAGAACACACGGATGATAATGATAAGGACGAGCGTCGACTTATCATGAGCAAGGTAAAACTCATTATGACCTTGGCCTTGTCCAAGATGAATATACTTGCTCTTGAGGATATTGTGAGGTGCCTAGATTATAAATTGCTAGATTGTTTTGCTAGGTTGAAATCTCAATTTTTTTGTGTGTATATTGTGAGTCCTTCTCGTGAGCGGCAAAATTTAATTTCTCTACTTGAATGTTAAAATCTGCAAATGAGAAATTAAAACTTTGACTCACTTGCACATGTGTAGAGGAGCTTGAGCTTGCTAGAGTTGGGTTTAGTAAAGCCGAGTTCCTCTGCTGTGTCGTCGTTGTAGTCGTAATGCCTTACGACCACAGCTTCGGCTTCTCGACATAGTCGTAGCTTCATACGACCATGTCTGCTGGCGGACACTTCCGCTTGTTACCGTGGTCGGAAGTCCCTACGATCACGATCGCTGGTCTGGCCGCCGCGATTGCCGTGGTCATAACTGACTTATGACTACACCTGCAATTCCCAGTCGTGGTTGTAATGACCAACGATCACATCTCTCGGCTGTAGTCGTTCAAGACTATGCCTCTCGTGCTACGACCACGCTCATTTCTTCTCAACCGTAGTCATAGCACGTAACGACCACTCCTTTTCTGCTGAGTGGCCGTGTGTCAAGTCTTGGGTTCAAGCATCTGCTTTCTAACCACTTGGGATCCAAGACTTGGGCACTTTGTTCTTGTCTGTTGTAGGTGTCTAGACGTTGCATGGAGAACATGGGATCGATTGGGTTTTAGTCTTCTGCTTCATCACGTGACTAGAACATTTGTTGGTTCTCCACTTCATGGCCTCCAAGAGGCATGTACCTTCACGTTTAGCGTCTCCACCTACTTTGTGAGCTACTCTATACCTTCATGCCCTTATACTCATGTTTGACCATCTTGGCATGTTTTTCTCTCAATGCTTTCATGTCATGCCTTTATGTGTATCTTGCTTAAGTATCCATGTACCTTGTTGTATTTGTTACATGCTTAAGCTTTGACTTGACTTCATGAGCTAAGTAGAATGTGTGCATTAGAAGTCAAGTATCATCATGACCTTGTGCTCTGTAGTATCTATCATGGTTCACATCTTGCTCCTTATGTTCATTCATCATTATTTATACATGTTAGCATACTTTTCATGATGTTGATTTGCCATGTTGTATGTCTACATGATGTATGCATATGTATGGACAGTATGAGCTTGAGTATATCTTGGATAGTTTCTTTGTGTCATGATGGTGCGTTTATTCATGCCTTTGTATCTTTTCTAGTATACATGCTTTTATCCATGCTAGCATATGTACATGTTGTTCTGTCATCGCTATGTGTATGGTTGTGATTCATTGTGATGCTTGTATACTTTGATCTTATTCTTTGTTATGGCATGAAATAAATTGTATGACATCTTGGTAGCATTAGTACGTGCTTATGCTTAGATATCATGAGATTTGTGGTTAGGTCACAAGCTTCTTCTAGTATTGGGTGGCTCTAGGCTTCTTTGTTCTAGATGCTTTTGATGAGGGCTAGATTGAGCTTGTGGCGGTGCGTGTTCTCATACATTTGTAATGCTACCGATTGTGGTCATTTGTCTCAGTACTGGATCCATGCCTGTGTATTATTTACCCCAGTACTAGGACACCAGCTGTTCCCCTATGTTTAATCCGTAGGTTATGAATGAGGGAGAGTGGTACAGTGCTCCACGGTCTTTATGACCACGTCGTAGTTTCTCGACCACAGTATGGACTCTCGGTGAACCCATACACGACCATGAGCGGATTCGACCACGACTATGATCCGGACTCAACTTCGCCCCGACTTGGACTCAACTACAACCGATCCTCAAGCGAGTTCGACCACACGAACACGACTCGACTATTCTCGGACTCGTCTGCGACCACGGTCTAGACCCGGGATCAATCGCGACCCCGGAATCATCTCGACTATGGTCTGGACTCAATTTGGATTCATCTGCGACCATGATGAACTCGGACTCGACAATGTCCAGTACATGACTTCGACTGCTTGATAGAGGTCTAAACACATGTACAACCATGTCCAGGACTCATCCACGACCTCGTCCTGGACACATATTCGACCTCGACCACTACAACAACCTCCCGAGCAACTGTAACCGAGGTTTGCTCCCCTGTGATCTTTAGTGTTTTGGTTCCCTCCACTTGGCTTTGCATAGTATATGTCTTCTAGTGGTAAGAAGGGTCTTTTTGGACAGTAGGAGCCAACTCTAGGTGATGTTGTCTCATTCACACCTCTCATCCAAATGGTTCTCTAGGATTATTTACTACCTAGTTTGGGCTTTGGTTCTCTAGGATTCTCTTCTACCTAGGTTGAACTTTTTCTTGGCCACTAGAGTCTTTTGCATTGACATAGTGTGCTTTTTGCCCCGTGGTATGAGGTTATAGACTAGAGACCATGAGGATAGGATGTATTTGGGAATCACCTCTTTGAGCTAGAACCTTCTCTTTCTGGATTTTGTGCCAAATTTCTTGGTTCTTCTCTTTTTGCCTTCTCTAGGGGGAGTTGGATCCTTTCTGTCTATTCGGGCTATGTTTCAGGGGGAGTTCATCTCATGTGCATTCTTTTGTTCAATAGTCGTCACATTCACATGAATGCCTCGATCTTGGAGCCACGAATATTATCTTTATGTGACATGATATCATGATTTATATCTTGCCATGTCTTGTGATAGCTTGATTTATCATGCCCTTCTATGTGTTGCTTAGCTCTTGCCATACTAGCTTAATTAAATGTGAACAACTTGAATCAAATCATGTCTTGTTCAATCTTGTGAATAGTCTGGCTTTAGTGATCCTCTTTTGATTCAGGCCATGTCGAATAGGCTAAGTTGAGCCTTGAATATGTTTTGAGATTTAGATTGAGCTAAGTTAGTTCATTAGTGATGCATGAGTTAAGTCTTAACTCTTTGTTCATGAACTAATTCAAGTAAATGCAAAAGATCTCTTTTGTGCGAAAAACCGATCTCACCAATTCTTTCTCATGAGGCGGCTTGCCATTGCACTCGGCATGAACTCGGGGAGTTTTGGATGACCAAGATCACCTCTTTAAGCTTATTGCTTGGAGTGATCGCATAAGGCTTGAGATCTAGCACATGGCTATGAAAACAAAATTCTTGTGAAAATGGTTGAAACCAACCATGAATTTCGATAAAAGCCAATTGTGCTAATTTTGCTCACTACAAGTATTCTACAAGTGGTATCCAAAGTACTACAAGTAGTGAATTACTTGTGATATCTAGTGCTTGAACAAAGTGTCTCATTTTGAACTTATAGCACTCTAAAATTGACTCAACTATAGCCGTGGTTCCATTTAGAATATTGACATGGCTTGACTCACGTTTGGATACCTTCTTCTAGACTATAATCTTGGTGACTCGACATGCTAATCAAACCATTTAATTTAAAGATCATAACTTATTTGGCTTGAGCTTGGCAATACATAGTTTGTTATGATCTAGATAGCATTGTCACCTTTATGGCTTGATATAATTTTACGTGAAGTCACTTTCGATAATTTCATGGCTCCCTTTGCTTAAAATGAATTAATTGTAGTCACCCATTTCATTCATGCTCTATGTTTCTTCCTTGCATCTTGATGACTTTATTGCCAAAAGGGGAGAAGGATAGAAAAAGGCATTAAGGGTGCAAAAGGCATTAAAATGGGAGAATGCATCAAGGGATGGGAGAAGGATAAAAGGCATTAAGGGGGAGAATGCTTGGTCATCTTGCTATGACAATGGTCATGTGAGCATCCTTCTTGGACCATGAGCAAGATTGGACTTTCGTGTGATTTGGAGTTTACGTAGAAATTTTGATCTTTCTCTGTCGCTCCATTTCATTACGTGTCAACATGGTCTTGAGTCACTTCTTCATTCTTCTAGACCATGTGTGGCTTTTGCATCTCCATCCTTTCTTCCGTTCAAAACTAACTCTTCCTCATGCTTTTTGTGTTTGTCAATATACTCATCAAGGGGGAGATTGTGAGACCATGTGCAGGTCACCCCATGGTTGTGATGAGTAATTGACTCTTGATCTAGGAAGATTGAGTTTGGTTTTTGAGGTTTGAGTTGGCTCTGCAAAGTCGTAAGTCTTAAGAATGGTCGTGACCGCTTACGACTCGTTGTCCAAGGTTGGAAGGCGTTCGACCACTCGGCCATGCTCGAAGGCCACGGGAAAGTTCGACCACCACCGCCGGTGGTGGGAAGCCAACCGAATCCGTCGACCGTTTTGGAACCGGTCGGGCTTGAAAAACATGCGTCACGACCATTATGGGCGTGGTCGGAAGTCTTCGGGTTGTTTACGACCACGCTGCGCCTCTCTCGGTAGATTTGACTGTGGTCGGAACTCTATCGGGATCACTACGACCATGTTACGGCATCCTCGGCAAATTTGATTGTGATCGGAAGCTGTTTCGACCTCATTGAGCTTAGTCGGAAGTCAGCCGGGCATCGTACGACCTATTTGATCGTGGTCGGGAGCCAGCCGAACGGCATACGGCCACGTTGGCGCGTATTGGGAACCAGGAGGTAGCGTACGACCACGTTGTGGAGTCTACGGCTACGTTGACCATGGTCGGAGGCCTCCAGGGTCATTTACGACCACGTTGTGAAGTTTCGACCGCGTTGGTCGTGATCGGTAGTCGGCGCCAGGGTTTACGACCACGTTGAACGCTTGGGAGCTTCGACCACGTTGGGCACTCGGAGCCACGACCACGTTGGGGGCTCGGTGGTTCGACCACGTTGGGCGCCTGGCGTTTCGACCACGTTGTGGCGCGTGGGTCTTCGACCACGTTGGGAGATCGGGCGTTCGATCACGTTGGGCTCTCGCTGTTTCGACCACGTTAGCGGATGTCTGACCGTGGTCGATGGAGCTCATTAAAACCGGTCGTATGGGCACATATGGTGTCCGATTATGATGGGAATCGGTCGGTTGGGTTTCTGGTGATGTTGTGGACCTTGTGGACTTATTGGTTCATCATTTTGACAGGTCTTGTTGCAATCTATTTTACGTTGAGCTCGAGTGTCTCGGTTGGTGCAACAGAGTGCTCGTATGAGGTCTAGACTTTGTGCGATAAAGTCATAGCGGCTAGTGATGGTCGTAGCTTGTGTCTGCATGGTCGTAACGAGCTTTGAGATGATCGTGACGGCATGCTGTGTGGTCGAAGGTTGTTGAGAAGTCTTCTAGGACTTCGACCACTTCATGAATTGAGTGTTTGAGTGGTCGTATGGGGTGTACGACTAGAAGGTTGCGGTGATTGTGCACCGAGATCTTGTTGAGCGTGACCATTGATGGTGCGTGTGTTTTGGTGCGGTGCTATGTGACGGTTTGCTTGTCCGTGTGGTGCGGGACTTGAGCTATTTCATGGTGAGGCGTGGGAGGACCGGGACTAGGCACGGGAGGTGTTGAGGTCGGAGCGGTCGGAGGCGCCAAGATGATCGAGGCGGTGAGGTGGTTGCGGCCGGGAGGCGAGGAACCGAGCCTGAACTGCCAGAGCCGAGCATGACGGGCAACAACGAGGAGGACCGGGACTAGGCTCGGGAGGAGGCGAGGTCCGCACAGTCGGGAGGTTGGGTGCGGTCGTGTGCGGCGAATAGACCGAGACTAGACTCGGAAGAGTCGGAGGTCCGATCGGTCGGTTGCAGTCTTGGGAGACATGTCTTGGTGAGGCTTAGGAGGTCGGGACTAGACAAGGGAGTTGTTGAGGTCGAGCGACGTGGAAAAGCCGAAGAGGACGTGTCGTGCGGGTGGGTGACAACATGGACGACAAAGCGGTGGAGGAAGCTTCTGGAAGGCGGCGGAGGGGCATTTGGAGAAATGTCAAAGCTGCTGGGAAGCTGTCCCTCCGTAAAGCACACGAGAAAAGAAGTGGATTACATTGGCGCTAACGGGCAAAGTGCGGGTCTGTTGGGATAGCGGGCAAAGCATTTGAGTTAGCGGGCAAAGTGAGTGTTAAAACCGGTGTTAGATGGGGTTTCGGGTTATCCCAGTATGGACTAATGGATGGATCCATTAGGGTTAGTCTCAGTGTGAGGCTATAAAGGGAGAGGAGGCAAGTGTTATGAGAGTTGGTCGGCTAGGCCGTGAGGCAGCCTCTCTCCCTCCCTTGGGAGTGTATCTGTGTGTGTGCTCTAGGGCTAGAGCTTGTCCTCCCGGGGAGTGGTTGCGAAACCTCCGTGTTATGATTTGAGAGGACTCATCTCTCTGTACTTGTTAGAGTTTATCTATGAGATGGAGTGCGTGTTTGTGATCCGGGTTGAGAGGTCGTTCTTGAGATGTTTTCATTGATTTATTTGCCATCTCTTCATTTTCGGTTCATACGTATTTCCTTTGAGAGTTGGCTTATATTTGATTTGCTCGAGCAGAGAATCGGCTCAAGGCAATTTGGCGATTCATTCCAGAGCAAGGTCGAATCGGAGAAATTTCGTGTCTCTCGGTCATGCGCCTCGGTTCTCGCTTTCGGTTTTGACCGTGTCGTTCTAGCCGACCATTGCAAAGACTTTAGTTTTACTAGGTGATTTCTCTTCGAGAGGATCTTTGAATCTTTGTGGTTAAAATATCTCCTCATTTCGTTTGAAGATTTGCAAGTTATCGGGTTTTGGTCTTTGCGGTCGTGCGCATGGAGCGACTGCTGTTCGAGCTTCGACCACGTGATCTTGGCCGTGTGCGCATCGACCATCGGGTTATCTCGCTTCTCGTTTCGACAACACGGTATTCTTGTTTATTTTCATTTGTCGGTTCGGGTAATCATTTCGACCACGTCGGCCGTTCGATCATCAATTGACTTACTACCACGCGAGTTCGACCTCTCTGTCTCGACGCACCACTTCTCGGTTATCGACTACGAGTTGCCGTTCGACTACGTCCATATTCTTTGCTACGACCACGGCGGTGTGTGGCTACTCTCATTTCGGTGTCGTCCGTGCGACTTTGCATTCTTTGTATTCTGACTACCTTGAGTTGGTCTTACGACTACGATTCTTTGGTTGTCTCGGTCATGAGTTCTTCTCGGTGTCTTCGATCACGATAAAGACCTTCCGCGGTGATTCGACCGTGGTAATTCTCGATTTCGACCGATGGTCCGATCTTCTCGGTTTAGGCTAGCATTGTTTTCTTCGTCCATTTTCGATTCGGCGACCACGGTAATCTATTATCGGACTCAATCTGCCGCCTCTCTGTTTTCCTTGATTTACTGACCGTGGTGATCTTCATGAGATATCTTTTGACCACGGCAATTCTTTGGTGTTCTATGTTGTTTTTCTTCCGTGGTGATTCTTCTCTGTTCTCTCTGAGTTTTCCAGTGAACAATCAATCCTCTTCTTCACAGCTCTTTAGCTATTGGAGAAAAGATAGGATTGAATATTTGAGAATATTTTTAAGGCACCATTCACCCCCCCTCTGTTGCCATTTTGGTCCTACAGCATCAACTATTCTATCATGTTAAAAACAACAAGATAATAAAAATATGAAAATAGTATAATGGGAACATAAAAACATTCACAGGGCCTGTTTGATACGGCTGTGGCTTATGGCTTAAAATTTTGAAATTTAGCTATTTGCGACAGAGATTATAGAGAGAGATACTCGCTTGCGATTTTGGTTGATACAGATGTTGGGCTTTTAACGTGTACAACAATTAATTTGTAGACCCCGTCTTGAGAAAATACACTGTTTGAAAGTTAGGTATTGTAACAAAAGCCAAAAACCGCTTTTAGAAGCCGTAAAGAACAGGGCCACAGTAAAATCATATTAAACTGTGAGATAGTATGACCATTAGTATGACAATCTCCATCACCACGCTTCATGTCCACCAAGCCATCAATGCTTGAGGTTACCACATTCATTTACTTAGCTATTGCTCGTAATATCTAACAATGAATTACAGATGAAAATATCAAGCATCATAAGTCGACACGTAGGCCGTTATACAACAATATGTAGCCCATGGATATAAATGAACATTACATGCAAGCCATAAAAAACTCATATATACATCATATACACAATGGGCCATACTATTAACATAACCCTGCAAAAACAGATTATGCATAGAATCCAATTCTATCGCGTAGCATGAACACATAATACCTATAACACGCGGTATGATTGGCTAGCACAAACATGAATCCTATTCATAGAATTGCTCTTAAAAATTTTATCGGATTAATCATATTAACACAACTCTAAACCAATCTGAACAGCAACTCGGTGCTATCAATTCATACCTCTTGCGAACCCATCTACTATCACCAAAATCGATTGATCTCATCGACCAATGCCTAAACTAATCCATTAGTATGAACCAATCTAAGATGTCATATCAGACCAGTAATAGATAAAATCTAATACTTTCACATATCAACTATATGCGACCAATCCAGATAAAAAATTGCACATGATGGCTCTGATACCATTCTTGGGATACGGCTAGGCTACACTATCATAGATTAAAATTTTCTACCGCATAAACCAGGAAGCCATATGAGTAAGAGATCATGGATCGTTACTACTAGACACGCAGTGGAGTGAAAGTAGAGTTGAAGCGGCTGGTTCAACGTAGCGCATGTTGGTATAGTGGAAATAGTCAATCGTTCTCTAGCCAACCATCTTCTCCTCACGATCTTCCCGATCAGCGTTGCAGTTGCAGCAGCACCTCTACCGAGGTCCACACGTCCAAGAATAGAATGTCATGCATTGATGTGCTAGCACCAGCGCGCACGACAGGGGTTTTAAGAGGCGACAGCTAGGGTTCCGATGGGTGTATCTCAAGATGCATACCTCAACCTCGCATCTCTCTTAATATATAGCCTCCAATCGGATCATTATGCGATATGATTAATTATCATATCCAACTCGGAAAGTCTCTGACTGGATCTTTATCTAATATGTGTAAATATCATATCTCACTCGAAAAGTCTCTGACCGGATCCAATACGAGTAGAGATTGTATCATACTCGGAGTCTATCATCTGGACCATTATTATTCCAACCTGTTACATGTGTGATCCTGTAGGTTCATGTATACCCGGCTATAGGCTGAAAACTCCTTTTCGGTCCACAAGTTGGAAGCGGTCCCTTGCAGGACATAATAACTCCCAAATATATATAAAGATCATATCGGATGAACCTATATAGTGCTTATGTACTGATCGCTTTGCCTCATGATACCAGATTGTACTCAAGAGTCTTGTAGTAGGTCAATCCATCACCATGTTTTCTAAGATGCGTCCATATTATTGATTTGATATACTCATAACCATAAAATATGATCACCAATCAACACATGTGTTGATCTATAAATCATAACCATCCCACATAATGATATAAGATCAGGAATATGTTGGAATAACATCAAAACGTGAAAAAAGAGTTCCACGAGCAAGTCACATACTTGTTGATTAATATGAACGATATTTATTCAAAAGATAAAATAACATATTATTCAAAAGATCATAACATATATAAGTGATACAATCATCTCCGTCATCCCCTCTAGGACGTATCACTAACAAAAATAATTGTTAGATGAATTAGGTAAGCAAGTGGGCCTCTTTTTTTTTGTTTCTAAAAGCTACTTTTCAGCTTTTTTACAGTAACTAGATTTCAAATAGAGTGTCTTTTCAAGGTGGGGTCTACAAGTTGATTGTGGTGTATACTGTAATGACTTCATTTATATCGGCCAAAACTGCATGCGAGTTTCTCTCCGTACTCTCTCACGAATAGCTCAAAAGTCATAAGCCGCGGTCCAAAAGAACAGACCCAGTAGCTCCTAGTCCATCGTTACCCTCCATGGCCGCATCTCATCCGTGCAGCTTTTTTACCACTTTCAGTTCATCAGTTGTGCCAACAGAGATATTTTGCCAGCCTAGCTCGAGGCCCTCCTCCTCCGCGCACGCAACGCATTTGCTCTACTGCCCCCGACACTAGCCTTGGTCTGTCTAATCATGCTCAGGTTCATGCCCGATCCTATGAATCCTTCCCTAATCTAGCCTTCTCTTCACTTATTTTGACGAAAATGACTCATTCACTTAAATTTGCAAAATAACCCTCTCACCACGACAGGTTCAGGAGGCGACATGTGTCATCTAATATTGTACCAAACCATATTAGATTCGTACGCACGAGAAACATGTATCAAACCACCTGCTGCACTCTATTACCGTGATATGGGAGTGCAGCAGGTGGTCTAATGTACGTTTCCCATGCGTCATGCACCTAATGCCATACCGGACCGTATTAGGTGGCACGTGTCGCCTAATGCTTCTTCTGCGATTTGGGAGGGGCAGAAAAGACTATACGCCTATTCATATTGGCTCTCGTTTCTTGTTTCTGCTTAGAGAAATCAGAAATCAATATGAACACCCAGTTTCTCGAAGTGGCTTCTCCACTCCTCTCATTCTTGTCTCGCTCTGGAGATAAGGCAAGGGGTCACAAGCACATCATGTATCTACTCAGGGCCGTCTCCAGAAATTTGGGGCCCCAGGGCGAATTGCAAAATGAGGCCCTCAATTTTTAAAAAATATTGGTCTAATATAACTAAGACATACTATCGCACAATCATGTAAGATGTAACTTCAATATGTATTACTCCATACAAGATTTGGAAATATATCAAATATTAAGACCAAAAATATAATCTTGACCTCATGTTCTACTAAAAGCATCATCGTCTTGTATTTCTTGAAATGAAATCTCCAATTATATCTTCATAATTAATCTTCTCCAAGACATCATTTTCAAGCGCTATTATCGCTAACCCATTGAGTCTTTCTTGTGTCATAGTAGAACGCAAGTAGGATTTCAACAACTTGAGTTTAGAAAAGCTCCTTTCCACAGATGCAACAGTCACAGGAATGGTTAACAAAATTCTATATGCAATAATAACGTTAGGATAAAAGGGGCGCTTCTTCAAAAACTTCAGAATATCAAGAGGACCCATAGATTCCTCAAGTAAATCTTGGATGAAAGTTAACTCCGCAAACAATTCTTGTCCATCAATATCTTTGTGTTCTCCATTCTTAAGTGCATCCTCAAGATTAACACAAGCGACCATCAAATTCTTATCACCCAAGGATCGCATCTATCTGAAGTAAACAAGAAACCAAAAGTTTTTCATACCCTTGATCTTGTTCAAATCTCTTGGTAAGTGAAACTATAGCTTGATCAATAACGGCTATAAAATAATTAACCGAAATGACTCCTCTTGATTGTGAAACAATGGATGCATCATCTGCGGCCTCATCAAAATGTCTTTTTCTTTTGATTTTTCGCTTGGGTTGGAACTCTGGATGAATATCCATCTCCATTGCAATTTCTTTTGCGCTTCCAATGCTTTTGAAAAGCGGTTTCTCTATACTTTTGAAAAAGAAATCGGTCCTGTCTGAGACTCAATTGCAACATCAATAAGCATATCTTTTGATTGTAGTCGCTTGTCGATCAAATTAATAGCGAGATAATATTTCATACCGATGATTATTGCCACTAAAATTCAAAGCTACCAAGTTCATTTTCGCCAATGATTTAGCTTCACTACTTTTCAATGGGTCATCATCACTTTCACCACCGTAGTAAAGCCTCTTTTATTTCTGGGATCTGAAACCTTATAGCCTTAACACTATCAAGACGACTCTCCCAACGAGTAGATGACAATGATTTAAGAGTCAATCCTGTTATGTTTTCTTTAAGAATTTTCCACCTTTTTGTAGAATTGGCAAATGTCGTATAGATCGTTGGATAACTCCAAAAATTACATTGCTTTACGACAAGACTTTGCCATATCACATAGTGTCAAATTCGGACTATGGCAACCACAAGTGAATAAGAAGCTCTTGGATTTATATCCAAAACTTTCTTTTGTACCCCAATATTTTTCCTTTCATATTGGACCCATTATCATATCCTGTCCTCTCACATTGTCTACATCAAGATCAAGACTTTTCAATTCCTCTAGTAGAGCATCAAACAATCCTTGCCCGGTGGTATCATTGACATCCAAAAACATAAGAATGATTCTTCAATGCAAATGCAGAACTTGAAGATGTATCAACATATCTTATTATCAAAGACATCTCGCTCTTGGTGGCTTGCATCGAGTACAATCAAGTATAATTGAGAAGTACTTTGCTTCTTTTACCTTTGCAACAATTGCGACACGATTGCGAAGCTAACAAATTTATTAACTCATTACGGATGGAAGGACCAAGATAATGATCACGGATTTTGTCATTGGTGATGCGATCAACATGCTCTTTGACAACTGGGTCAAATTCAGCCAACATTTGAACCAGTCCTAAGAAATTCCCATTACTTTCTTGGTATAACCTACTATTAGTGCCACGAAATGCTATATTATGTTCTGCAAGAAATTTAACAATTAAAAGAATCCTAAGCAAAACTTTTCTCCAATGCTCCTTTCTTTTCAAGTTCTCTTTGAGCAACTTTATCAATTGTTTGATTCTTACGGAACACGAGGCATAAGTCATACCATGTAGCCATATTTGTGACATGTTCACTACTAGTTTCATGCTCTTTAAGTCTATTGCCAAGATGAGTCCAAATCACTAAATCCGTCATTTGCTAACCGACCTCTCACAAGCCCCTTTCTTAATAATTTGCAAAAAAACAAAATACTTTGTCAAGCTCTTTCTTTGTATACAAGCCATTCTCTGTCACAATTTTCTCCGTTTGAGAGAACTCTGGTGTAATGCAATGCAAAAAATCTTCTAGAATATTTGTCTCTTGGACCATGCTCAATAGACGTGTCTTTTTAGGACCCTTTTGCACCAAAATATCAATCATTTTAGGATCAAGTGCATCCCAAGTTCTTGGATCAAATATATCGGTGAAAAGAATTATCGGCATCATGGCCTTCATCAATTTCTATAGTGTGAGCCTCAACCTCTACTGCATCATCGCTTTCACCAATTTCTGTAGTGTTAGCCTCAACCTCTAGATTATCACCTTCATTATTTTCTGTAATGTGAGCCTCGACCTCTCTGTGTCATCACCATGGCTATCATCAACATTAGCATCTCGCAATTTCTCTCAACAAAAATCAGTCAAGAGCACCCTTTTGAGATTGAGCTACTGCTTCTAGTCTTTGTCTCTTCTTACGCTTTTCAGCACCAGAATCATACTTCCTATTTCTTGTAGCATGATGAGGATTGGTGATTGAGAAAACAAATGTTTTCTGTTTTTTAAAGAAGTAGGCGATTCTGAAACAAATAAAAATTCTAACCATTCGATCAATCTAATCACTAATTAAATTTAAACCTACATCACTAATTAAATCTACAGCAGTAAAACCACCAAACACACCTGATTCCTGAGCCTGACGAGTAGATCAGACGAAGGAGGCCTAAGAAGTGGCGAGATCTGTTGGGCGGCTTGGCGCATGCGCATCGGCAGGGCAGCGTGATCACGCACGCAGCGGCGTTGGCGCCTTGGCGGCGGCGGGCGCCGGCAGCCGGACGGCGTAGTCACGCACGCAGGCGTTGGCGCCTTGGCGGCGGGCGAACCGTCCCGACTCCTGAGATACGCGGCGTGAATGCAGAATTGCAGACGTCGTATAATACGTATAGAAGTATAGAACTATAGATTACCTATAGCATGCATGGTTGGGGCCCACCAATTTGGAGGCCCAGTGCCGTTGCCCACGTAGCACGCCCTCATCAACGGGCATGTATCTACTCCTCTCGTTCCTGCCCTACACACGTATCTCTCTCACTTTTTTATTGCTCATGTTCATTTTCTAAAGTTATTTCTTTCAACCACTACTATTTATTTTTAATAAAAAATTATTAACGTTACTAAAAACTATGAACTGTGACTACCATGAACATCCCCTATACGCTAAAACGTGAAGGCTTTAAAAAAGGCATTGGACTCCTTTACCGCGTGTTGCGTCGCATTGCCCATAGACTGAGTCTCCTCCACACGAACGGCTTTGCACGGTTTTCGGGGCTAGGTTTGACAGCGATGGAGCTGTACGAGCTGGATTTGTACGGATAGAGACGTGTCGGATATGGAAGAAGGCCCCACATGTCCCTTGGGCTGCACACCTGGCTCCTGTACCGGTCCACCTCACAGGCCACGTGCAGCCCCCGGCTTCCCCAATCGGGAAAATTACTACGTTTACATCCTCCCCCAGCCGGTCGTTGTTCTGACGCGCGTGCTCGTCCAAAGGCGAACAGTCTTGTCTTTTGCCCTTTCTTTCTCGAGGGAGGCGAGCAGCCTCCGTGATTTTAGATCAACCTTTCCACTTTTTGTTAACTGTACACCAACACCGTCTCAACCGAAAAAAGTTAAAAGCTATGGGTTAAGAAAGATCACTGAAAGGAGTAGTAGTTGGTACCCTACTACTCCTACTACTAAGAGATGATTTTGTTTCCTTCTCTCATACTAGCGATCAAACTTATAGTACGGTTCCTTCGAATCTGTCCTAAAATATCCGGTAAAAATAAACAACAGTTATTTTTTTATTAAAATAAATGGGCCATGCATAAGGTAGCCCATGGATTATAGATCCTCGCTTTTCAGATAATTCCCTTATAATTTTTTATCTTTTGTATTTCGGTTGTATAGTAGTTAGCACGGTATGACACTACACTTATACCGCTAGTAAACTTGGAAGCATACCACAGAAGCGCGCCCACGTGGGCCATGGTGGAGCCGGAGGCGAAACCGACTAACTGCGGGAGACAGGCAGGCAGCTGCTTGGCAGTGCGAGATAAGTACCCACGGAAGCGCCTCCTCTGAGGTGTCGTCAAGCGGGGAGGGCCCCACCCCCCGGCAACACCCGTCCATCTACTCCCCACTCCCCACGCGCCTCGCCTCCCCGCCCCTTCCCTTTCACCGACGACATATAAGGAGAGCGCGCGGAGGAGGCTAGGGTTCCCTGGATCGATGCCGCGGCGCGGGCGCGTGCAGCTGCGGCGGATCGAGGACAAGGCGAGCCGGCAGGTGCGCTTCTCCAAGCGCCGCGCGGGGCTCTTCAAGAAGGCCTTCGAGCTCGCGCTCCTCTGCGACGCCGAGGTCGCGCTCCTCGTCTTCTCCCCCGCCGGCAAGCTCTACGAGTACTCCTCCTCTAGGTGCGAGCCCTTCCTCCATTTATTTGCTCGAATTACTACTTACTCTTCTGTAGCCAGCCCAGTAGGATCCGCCGCGTGCGCTCGATCGATTCGCTCCGATCCCATTTTTTCCCCTAGCCTCTCGTAATGGTAGCAGGCAGCCGCTCTGCGCGTGCACGCCATGTGCTCGAGATAATCTCCCAGAGGCGTACCACCTTGCATAACCCTGTTTAAGATCTTGGTTTCTACTTTCTAGTCTGGGCACTAGCTGCTAGTAGTAGTACCACCACCTTGCATGAGCATATGAGCTTGTTTAGGATGTTGTTGTACTGTTAGGGGCTTCGTGCTCGGTGCTGCGGTTATCTGTTGCTTTAGGGTGATTTATATGAGAAGTGCTATAGAACATTCGACTATTTTTAAGACAAAAATAGTCAAATGATCTGGGAGTGTTGGATCTCTATCCAACGGATCCATCTATATAAGCACCCCTTCCAAAAAAAATATCTCATATAAGCACTCCCTAAAAAAAAGATCTGGAGCGTTAGATCACCATACAATGTCCTAAAATCTGATTATTTTTGTCTTTAAAAATAGTCGAATATTGTATAGACACTCCCGATTTATATATAGTCTTTTTGGAAAGATATGCTATAAAGAGTCTTAGATGAATTCTGTTAGGATTAGGACTTTTATTTCTATTTAGATTATGATTCCTACTTTAAATTAGAGAATGATTAGGAGGAACTATATAAACTATGGGGTGATCATGGAGAGGAATCAAGTAACCAAATCTACTCATCTAAATAGAGGGCGCACGAGAGGATTAGATGTTAGAATATGCTTTAGCACTAGATTCTCGTATAGGGTAGGGATTCGAGGATCCTAAAAAATTCAAGAGGGTTATGAGTGAGGGTGCACGAGAGGACTAGAGGTTAGAATATTCTGTAGCGCTAGATTCTTGCATAGGGCAAGAATTCGAGAATTCTAAAAGATTTGAGAGGGTTGTGAGTGAGCGACAATCCCTTGTACTCTTTTGAGGTTATGTTTAAAGAATTTGCGGTTGGCTTCGCCTAATATTTTCTCTCTCATCGAGGTTTCTGTACAGGTTACGCATGTAGGAAGATACATATTTCATTGACCATCTCAATATCTTCAATAAGCTTATCATATAATTGACTATTATGGATGAGAAAATTGAGGAAAACGATAAAGTCGTCATACTGGTATCATCTCTATCACCATCATAGAGCAATTAGTGATGAATATTCTTGTCGGGGAAAGCACTCTCAGCTTCAATGTTGCAGTTGCATATCTATTGGAGGTGGAGTTCTTGAAAAAAACCATTGAAATCTTCATCCTTGGGTGATCAAGTATTGGCAGCAATAGGTATTGCAGGCAGAAGCAAAGATCACAGAAAGAAGAGCAAGACAAGGGCATATGTGTATGCTATCTATGTGACGAGGAAGATCACGTGATAAAAGACTGCCTGAGTTTGAAGCAAATAAATGGTACATGCTCAGTGGCGGTAGCAAAGGATGATTCAGACGTACTAGCCGTCAGTCAATCAGGTACTTCTCATGAATGGATTTTTGATTTTAGTTGTTACTTCCATATATGTTTAGCTAGGGATATCTATGCCCGGTGCATGGAACTGTTTCACGTAGCGGATTGCAAGGAGTATACAAACTGAGGTGAGAACGGTTATATGGAGATGTATGATGGAGCACATCGCACATTGACGAGAGTTCAATATGTTCCCAGTTTAAAGAAGAATCTAATATATGTGAAGTCGCTAGAACTTGAAGGTTGTGATGCATTACTTCGCGGTGGAGTTATACGAGTTACTTGCAAATGACAAGTGATCATGAAAAGTAAATAGATTAATGAATAATACAGATTAAAGGGTAATTTTAAATGAAGAGCAACCAATGGGAGATCTGATAAAAATCCTGGTCAGGAGAAGGAAACCATGTCAACGGTAGGTACTCAGATCTCATCTGCAGTTATGTGCGAAACTGTGAAGACGATTGCAAAATATAACAGACGCAAAGGCGAATGTGCGAGCTGTTGGAAAAAGGAAGATGTGGTGGGACCAGCGACGCATACTATCGAGCAAGTGGAGATTGGAGGTGGTACAAATCTATGGTATGAAAGGTTGTATGAACAGGAGGTGTAGTTAATCAAACTACACAACGAAGGAGCTCTCAAGTGGAGGGTTTAGGTAGGCTAGCCCCTGTGGTAGGGACACTCCCAAAAGTGGGGGAGAAAACGAAAAAAACGAAAAAAAAGTGGAGCCGACTTGGAGCAACTTCTCGAAGAAGCATAGTGGCTTCAATGGATAAGAATCAAGGTGGAGATGATTGAGTTAGGGTGTGACTCATATATAGTCTTTTAGGATTAGAAAAGATGTGCTATGAAGTCCTAGATGAATCCTACTAGAATTAAGACTCCTACTTCTATTTGGATTATGATTCCTACTGTAAATTGGAGAAAGGCTAAGATGGACTATAGACCATGGGGATGACCATAGAGAGGAACCAAGCAATTAAGGCTACTCATCCAAAGCAGAGGACGCACGAGAGGATTACAGACTAGTATATTCTGTAGCACTAAATTCTTGTATAGGGTAAGGATCTGATGATCCTTAAAGATTCGAGAGGGTTTTGAGTGATCGACTATCATGGGTGTGGGCCTTAGGCCTAGCCGATTTATTATTAGAAATTAGAGATTAGATTCTATTTGAGTTAGATTAGTTTCCTTTTGCTAGAGATATAATTAGAGATATGATATTAGTTTCTATATTTGTTAGAGATATGATTGAAATGAGATTCTATCTGTTAGGGGGAGTCCATCTATAAAGAGGGCTACCGCATGCTATTGGAATCAACCAGAGAAATAACAAAGTCTTCCTCATCTATAGTCTCTCTCCTTCTACGCCGACGCCATCCGGCCATCCTCTTGGTGGTGTTTACCTCCTATGATCTAAGGTTCATGACAACTTAGTATCAGAGCAGTCGAGCCCTTCCCACGACTTCTGCTACCATGGCTTCTGCGCCTTGTCCTATTGCCGAATCATTGGCCATAATAAAAGCTAGCGCTATTAAGATGGCCAGCATCGACAAAGGGATTGCGGACGTCTTCTTCAACTTGCATGCCGGCTTCGAAAAGATCCTCGCGAATCGGGAGAAGGCGCAACAAGTGGCCGCTCGTAGAGCAGAGGAGACGGTAGACATCGTCTTGTTGGTCGCTAACGACGAGGAGGATGAGGCCGACCTGGCCCCCCTCGCTGAGATCGCCAAGGACGGTCTGACCGGTGAAGATGCGGCGGTCGAACCGGAGGAGGAAGGTCTGACCGGCGAGGACATGGCAGTCAGACCAGGAAGAGAAGGGCGGTCAAACCGGGAAACTAGGGTTTCCGATCGATCCGGATGATAGGCGTGGCCGGACCGGAGCTTGCCGACCACCGCGCCGCAGCCCGCCGCCGTGCGTCTCGCCCGCCGCCGCCGCCGCCACCGCCAGCTCCGCCGCCATCGCCGTCCTCGGTCGTTGGTCACCAATGACGAGCCGCTCTGCCGCGTCGCTGTTGCCGCTCGAGCCGCCGCCGCACGCACTCCGTCATTGCCACTTCCGCAGCCGCCGCCAGTTGGCCGCCGCCATGACCGGCCTCCGTTGGTCTGCGCCGCTCGCGCCGCCGCTTCCGGCCGCCGTTGTCGAGCCGCCGCCGATTCGCTGAAACCGCCGCCGGTCCACACCGGCCTCTTCTCTTCGTCGCCTCCGGCCGCCGTGGGTCGGCTGGAACCGCCGCCGCCGCAGATTTAGAGGAGAAAGACTTTGTTATTTCTCTGATTGATAGCAATAGCATGCGGTAGCCCTCTTATATAGATGGGCTCCCCCTAACAGATAGAATCTAATTTCAATCATATCTCTAACAGATATAGTAACTAATATCATATCTTTAATTGTATCTCTAACACAAGGAAACTAATCTCTAACTCAAATAGAAACCAATCTCTACTTTCTAATAATGAACTGGTTGGGCCCAAGGCCCATACCCCTGATATTACACCCCTCCGGACATGCGGCTCGTCCTCGAGTCGCTAGTGAGAACCACAGTTGCGAAGACCATGCCGATGAAGTGTAGTGCTTTCAGCTACGATGCCTGCAAAAAGAAAAAAATGTATATATTTTAATAAAGTTTTTTTTTTTGCCTTAAGTCGTCGGTCGGTTTAAAAAACCGACCGACACCCACGAACGCATCGGCGGTCGATGAAGCGCGGTCGAGAGCGGCGACTGAAGGAGCGACGGCGGCGGCGGTTCCGGCGACCCACGGTACCGTCGGTGGCGGTGAAGAGCGGCCGGTGCGGGCCGGCGTCGAGCGGCGGTGATGGCGACTTGCATGGATTCGGCGGCGATGGCGATGGCGGCCCGAGTGAAGGTAGATCTGGCCACGGCCGGGTCTAGCGGCGACTTGGGCGGCGGTGGCGACATCTCGGATCCGGGGTTGCGGTCGACGGCGGAGGAAGATGAAGATGGCGCAGCAACGGTGGCGCAGAGATCGTGCCGACGCAAGCGGAGATGCCAGACCTGGCCAGATCAAGCGACGGCTTGGGCAACTGCAACCTAGGCGGCGGCGGCGACGCGGACGGTCGCGGCGAGGGCGGCCTGGTCCACCGTATGCTCGGTGGCAAGCGGTCAAGAGATTGCGACGACGGTGGTGCGGCGGTGCGGCGGCGGCCGGTCCGATCGCGCCTTCATCCCGTCGACGATCCGCTTTCTCCCGGCGACCGCCGCAAACCCTAGTCTTCGATCGCGCGCCGTATCTTCTCCGGCGCAACTCCTCTTCTCCTTTCGGTCTGACTGCCTTCCTCCGGTCTGACCGTCGTGTCTTCACTGGCGCAATCTTATTTCTTCGTCTGCCGTTCTTCAGCGCGATCTCAGCTCGGCCTGATAGAAGACATCTAGGCGGCGGTGGCCTACGCCGAGCGACGGCAGACGAGATGGCCCGAAGGCAACGCCGACGCAGAGAGCCGACGGGTGCTGTCGAACGGAAGGTTGCCGACGCGGGCTGAGACGCCGGAGAAGGAGGCACCGGCCTTAGCAGCGACGGTGCTGGGTCTAGGGCGATGGCCGGCGACGCCAGAGAAGACGCTGCGGTGATGTGGTCGTCGAGATCTGGCGGTAGCTGTGGCGGTGGTTCTTGTTTTTGTTGTTGGGGATCCGGTGTTGGATGCTGAGTCTGGCTCTTTGTTTCTTGTTGCGCCTTCTCTCGCTCCTTCAAGATCTTCTCCAAGAAAGCATGCATGTTGAGGAAGTCGTCCGCCATCCCTTTGTTGTAGCTGGCCATCTTATCAGCGTTAGCTTTTATTATGGCCAATGACTCGGCAAGAGGACGAGTCGCAGGAACCATGGTAGCAGAAGTTGTGGGAAGGGATCGACTGCTCTGATACCAAGTTCTCATGAACCTTAATTCATAGGGGGTAAACACCACCAAGAGTATGGCCGGATGGCATCGGCGTAGAAGGGGAGAGGAACTTTAGAGGAGAAAGATTCTGTTATTTCTCTGATTGATAGCAATAGCATGCGGTAGCCCTCTTATATAGATGGGCTCCCCCTATCAGATAGAATCTAATTCCAATCATATCTCTAACAGATATAGTAACTAATACCATATCTCTAATTATATCTCTAACACAAGGAAACTAATCTTTAACTCAAATAGAAACCAATCTCTACTTTCGAATAATGAACTGGTTGGGCCTTGGGCCCAAGGCCCATACCCCTGACGGCCCCACACATTAATTAGATTTACTGAATGTATAATGTGCTGACATGAGCTGTATGTAGATGATGCCACATTTGATTCATGCTGATTTGGAGGAATGAGGGGAGAGGAGATACTGGAGTTAGTATATTTGCTGAATAGACTATCTATTACCATGAATCTATGCACTTGTCTGCTCACAACATGATTTCTGGGGTCAGCTGACGTACATACAACTGTTGTCTGTTTCATTGCAAGTGTTATCTCGAATTTTTTTAGTAGATGACGCAGAGGGCTATAGACAGCAGTTCTCTACTGTTGTAGATGCCTGACTGGTGCCATGAAGCTACAATCACCATTTTAAGCTACCAAACTATATTAGTGCCACTCTCCTATCTAGATAGCTAGGGCGCCAATCCAACCACAGTGTAAGTGCTAATATTCAGATAATTGGAAATTATGAACCACATTATTTTGAGTGTACTTATTCAAGAAGAATAGTGACGACGTATATTCCTTAACGAGGGTGAGTTCTTCGGAGGAGGTCATGATACATTGTAGTGTTATACTATGTTATACTTAGATACCCCGTGTTGAATCTGATATTGTGAGGTATAACATGAGCGTGCATGGTATCAAGAATAAAATAGATGAAACTCGTAGCTTACCTTGAGTCATGCGAAAAATTTACTAGTAGCTTACTTTTCCTCACATAAGAAAATTTCACAAATAACTAGATGGATGAGATTTAAATCCTTTCTACTAAGTAACTTGAACAAATTTAACATGACTAAACTAAGTAACTTAAACAAATTTAACATGACTAAACTCCATAACACATGCCTAAACTCCTTAACCCTTAAAAGCTAAATGGTTCATATCACACTAGATCTTCTATATTATATTTGTCTCATATGAGTGATGATATGCAATGCTAGACATTATATCCCAGGATTTCCAAAAAAAAAAGTAAGATGAACAAATAAGCGGATGAGCAAATTGCTTCCCTGTTTGTATTGTCTTTACGCAATCCAAGAACATGAGGACCAAAATAAGAAACTGGTACCTTTCTCATGTCTTTATTGCGATATTGCGAAAATCATTTTTCAATGTGTAATGCTTCCTTATAAAATATGATAGTTTTGCTTTTTATTTTTCTAATTTGGTATCTTCTCCCTATGGAATATGTGCTCTTGTTGCATAACATGCCTCCTTATAATTAAAGATAGCTAAAGCTAGTAATAAGAGCTTATAGATCAAATTATAGAAAATAGCTCATAGGCTAGAACTTAAAAAAGCACATGAAACAAGTATGCCTTTATATAATCTTGTTGCTATTTGCATTTTAATCATACTCAATACATAGGTATGAAACCATAGTTCAAAAAATTAACTACAAAGTGTTATCATATAGAACCAATCGAAAATGCTACTTGTAAAAGAATTACTTACTGATAGATGCCCTAATATGTTGAATATCCATAAACTAAACGCCCCCAATTTACTACCAAATCACATATGGATTCCCCCAATTAACTTATAAAACATTTGATTTACTTCATCTCATCCTTGTATGAATCTTACAGAGGACTTACGAACTTACTCTTGAAGTTATCCATCTAATATACAAGGAATAAGTCCATTTTACCTCCTCGAACTATTGAAGAAGTCCACGTAACCCCCTAAACTACAAAACCCGTTATTTAACCCTCTCAACTCTCAAACCAGATCAAAGAGCACCCTCACCCTGATTTTAGTAGTGGTTTTGCCTAAGGTTATTAAGGCGGTAAGGTGAGGCGATCCACCCCCCACACCTTTTAAGCGGTAAGGTGCGAGGCGACGTCTTACACACATCCTAAGGCGCTAAGGCAGCAAATAAAGTGAGCATTTTAGCAACACATATGTACCTTATTGTTGCCAATTCTTTTGATTTTGAGAAGATGTAGAGGAAAGTAGCTACATGATCTGAACACCATCGGCTGTTTCTGCCAGCCTCTATGCCCTCGACAATGTTCTCCAAATCTTCCAATGCTAACCTCAGTTCCGATGGGCAGATCCACCGCTGCTGCAGCACGATACGAGGACGCCTTTACGAATTTACCTTTAAAAAAAGAACGCCATGCAGATGCCAGACTTTGAAACCAAGAGATTAACCTCCAATGTTAAACTTAATTAGTTATTTTTTAAAGGACACATGTCACAAACTAAATGGCCCTCCACAGCGTTACGTGCAGGGACCCCTACATCTAAGCTGATTCTGGGAAGTACGGCTTGTAGTGGTGGGCTCACCTTCCTTTTGACTTTTTTCCCTCTCGTTGCTACCACCGAGAGAGAGGCATCCCGCATCCATCCTTCATCGTCACGAGAGAGAGAAGGGAGAGGGAGGGAGACAGAGTGAGCTGGCGAGCCTAGGATCTGGCCACCGGACGCGAGCTCACCAACTGCGTCCGAGGACCCTCGTCATCTTGCGCTGCCGCAGTTAGAGGAGCAGCTAGCATTGCCCATCGCTGAAGGACGAGCTTGCATGCACAGTGGGAGGTCAAGGTCACGCTGTGCTCCAGAGGAGCTGACGCCGCTGTCGGCGGCAGTGCTTGATGGGAGACGCCTTAGTCACGTACAGTAAGGCGGGGGCGACGCCTTGCCACCTGGGACCGCCTTACCACTTAGGCGACGCTTAAAGCGTCGCGTAAGCAACGCCTTAATAACCTTGGTTTTGCCTACATGGCCACCACGCCACCGGGTTTTGCCCATGTGGCACCAACATCACCCTCATCCTCTTCGTCCCCAAACCCCTCAAGGCCCAAATCTGCCACCGTCGCCGCCACATCCTCTCCTTCCCCCCGGTAAAGAGGCTGTGTGCGCGGATGTGCTCTCGACCTCCGCCTCGGCGCTGGTGAAATCTACCGATGAAATCTACAGGAGATACGAGAGAGAAGAGATATTTCCCCTTTTTTATTTGCTGATTGGGATGTCACCTAGCAAATTTTGATGACATAAGCTACTGACATGGTCAAACCACTTCCATATCAGCACAACGACCCAGCCAAACCACCTAAAGGTGTAAATTAGCCTAGTTCAGGGTTAAGTGGACTTCTTCAATAGTTCGAGGGGGTGTAAAATGGACTTATTCCAATATACAATAGAAAATGGTATTCCTTGTATCTACTATTGCTCGAATCTACATCTACGTTAGGGTAGCGTTTGACTCGGGTTCCTTGAGACAAAACTAGTTACCACAAGGATTATAGGGGCATTCTCAAGTGCACCTACAACATAATCTGCATAATATAGGAGTACTTTCATATATCTATAGTTGCTTCCATGCTTTATCTCCACCAACTCTCATCCCATCTGCACATTCAAGTAAAGGTAAACAAAATCTTCTTTGAAAAGATTATTCTTGAAATATAACATTTGTTTTTTTATTTGTATAACATAGACTTGATATAATCTTTTATTCCTCTTGATAACGTGGCTTGGATCATTTATTCCACTTGAATAAGATTTTAATATCTCGTTCCATATTATAGAATTGTCCTGGGATCATTTTGATCCCACCTCTTATGCAGGATCTTAGCTAGGAAGAATAATGTAAAATAGTGTCCAACCTTATAGACTACATAACCATGATTTTCAATATAAAATCTAGTATTATTTATCCTATGGTACGATCCTAGTAGGGATCTAGGATCGGGAGGATCCTAGGATCATATCCTGATCTTGTCAGCACGAAAACAATCATGCCTGGTATTTTGATAAGATATATTATGGCTAATTTAAGAAAAAAGGCTTAAAATATATTTTGGCTAATTTAAGCTTGTGGTTTCTTTAAATAAATAAGTTTAACAAAGCTGCCAGTTTTTGAACTGTGATGCCAAAGCTTTAATAAATACACAGAATAGATATTCCTTGTACGGAAGGAGATGACATCCTGAACCTATATAAAGGTCTTCACCAAATTATAAGAGAAAGGTATAAGCTCAATTTTTCTATTTTCCCCTGTTATTTAGAATTTTGTTTGAAATTGCCGGCCAAAACCTTAAACTTGAAAGGTACAATGATTTTCCAAGGGGCAATTTAAACTGAACTCTTAACTGCCATATTTTTCTTTTCAGCATAGAAGGCACATATGACCGCTATCAGCAATTTGCGGGAGCCAGAAGAAACATGAATGAAGGAGATGCAATTAGCAACAATGTAAAAAACCTCAGTAGCTTTTTTTCAATGCATAGATTACAACTTGTCTATTAATAGAACCTGTAGCTGCCAAGCTTTGATCGTGTTGTGGAATCCTTCAGTCTATAATGCCCCATTTGCCACGCAAACACACTATACATGATGTAGTGTTTGCAATCAAGTTTCTAAATGCCATTATTTCTTAAGGATTACATGTGTAGGCGTGTAGCCTATGCACAAGACCAGCAAAAATTAAAGCAGTAACGGTAAATTCTGAGAAATATAGCAACTAGTTTAGCTGAACGGACCATCTATATTCTAAGACTAGGGGTAATTACCCATTTTGTATCCAAGATGGCCAAATTGTACCGACTGTATCTGTACTCATATATATCTATGACAAGATATTTTGATTCTGAAACAGGATGGAGACTCTTCAAATATACAGTCAAGGCTTAGGGAGATTGCTGACTGGTAGCACTCGTGACTTTTCACGATGTTTCCCAGTTTGTTATTTACTGTGTTCACCCCTAAGCTGATTGTTGCAACAAATCCTTCAGGTCTCTCCAAAGCAATGCTGACGAGTCAGATGCCAATAAGCTAGAGAAACTGGAGAAACTCCTGACAGATGCTTTGAGAACTACGAAATCCAAAAAGGTATACTTAAATGGCTTTGTTTTCTGCCTTCTTTGCACCTGTGTCCTGATTAAGATTAAGACGGCTACAAAAATGTTGGTTTTTTGGGTAGCTACTTTATCATCTCACAGCTTTACCATTATCCTAGTTTCAAGTTTCAACAGTCAAGCTGGACTCTCTTAACTAGACATAATTATTCCCTGTTGGTTTCTCAACAGAAATATTTTCTCCTACTTAGCAGATATTGCTATTATCCAGTGGTGTAAGGTCTGGATTTTCATTTGATTGTCTATCCTTAAGCAGACAAGGAAAAGCATTCAATGAAGGATTAAGTATATATTTGGTCACTCAACTCTTGCTCTCGTTTAATTTCCGTCTCTCATTTGCAAAACCGGTTAGAACACGTTCTCAAAATATCAAACCATGCAAATTGTGGCCCTTAGCATGTATCTTGGGTGGTTTTTGCTATATTGGCTGCCACATCATCAGCTGGGCCCACACGTAAGTTATTTGTTAATTTTTAAATTGGCTTCTAATTATTTTATTAGTAGGTCCTGCATGTAAGAGAGGAAGATAGAAAGAAGTGGAAGGTGTCATCCTCTGCCTCGCTCTGTTACCGAAACTATGCAGGTGTCGGGTGGCATAGGCCGGTGGTGAGGGGTTAAGAGGTGAGGCTCTAGGACGGACTGGCTCTAGGACAGTAGGACGGACCAAAATGGAACAAGGGCAACAAGGCGAGGCTGCTGGTGGTTTCCATTCAAAGAGAAAGGCACCAGAGACGCGTCAGTGGCGATGGACGACGACGATGGACAATGGCGTTGGCGATAGGCGTTTCGGTGCAGCAGATGCTAGGGGGTCGGGAGAGAAAAGTGATCGCGTCAAAATGTAGAATGTGAAGAGGGGAATCTCTCATGAGAAGCAATCGAGCGGAGACTTGCCAAAGATAGCGTACGACGCCGGCAAAACTTGTCGGAGCTGAAAGATGAGGGAGCTTGATTTGAGCAGCTGGAGATGAAAGAGTTTTGACTAAATCGGCAGGGGTGAATTAGGATAGGTGGAACATGATATGACGTTAGTAGATTTGCGAGGGACTGACCAGACGCGGAGATCGGGTGCGACAGACTTGGCCGGAGCTCGGGGCGCCACTGGTGCTTCTCATCTTCTCGGACAGAAGAGAAAGGAGGGTGGAGGAGTGGTGCGGCGAGGTGAGGGTGAGCGTGGGGCTTCGTTTTATAGCGTATCTGGGAAGGATGGTGACAAGGCATCACGTGGTGGGCTGCGACACGTGCGACGCAGCGTCGGGTCACACACACAAACGGGGTAGTGCAGCCTGGGCACGGGGCAGCACGTGCAGCGGCGCGGTTGTGTCGCGTTGGGGTCGCACGGGCGGAGCAGAGGGTAGCTCACAGGGCTGGTTCGCGCGCATCGTTAGGCGGAGCAGCAAACATCAGAGGTAGGGATGGCAGATCCGAAGGCGGCGAGCTCGCGCACACCGGAGTCGGCGCCTTATTCTAAGGCGGTGACGTCAGGGATGCCGGATTCGACGGCCATAGGATCGTCACGCCCGAATGCTACGGTGGAGTACTCAACGGGGCTATGACGTGGTCGGCCGGGTCTAGCACTATCGGCAATGAGGAAAAGGCCAGCTGTGTCGCCTCGTTGCCGCCCTGGGGCGGCGCCACTTTGTCCAGTGACGTGAGCTGCGCCATGACATCCTCCCTCACCAACCGGTGCGCCACTGCCGCCTCCTTTGCCGGCCGTGGCGCCGTCGCCACGCGAGGAAGGAGGCTGAGAGAGAGGGAGATGGCCATCCCAATCACCTATTTTGGTCACATTAGATCTGACTTGGCAGGCCACATGGATCAAAGTTAGTCAAAGTTGTTGTTCCCCGGCCGGAGAGGCGTAAGTGCTCTAGTTTTGCCAGTTAGAGGACGGATTCTACCCTGTTTTGCAAATAAGGGACGAAAACTAAACGAGAGCAAGAGTTGAGGACCAAATATATACTTAATCCTTCAATAAAATACACATAGGTGCATCTCGAGACAATGGACATGAATGTGTGTATAACTGTATACTAGTACATAGGTGCATCTCGAGACAATGGACATGAATGTGTGTATACTAGTTCATCTTGGTAAATGATAGTAGAGGTGCTGCAAAGTAGCTCATTGAGCCACGTCTCTATGCATGTGGTAGTCTCGATAGTTTCAGGATAACTTATGAGTTAATTGTTAGTGGATTTTCTAAATTCAGCATAAAAGATTGCACCCTGTGTGTGTGCTACTGTAGTTGTGGATATCAGACAAGCAATGGACAATCATATGCAGAGAGAAATCCAACCTCAGTACTGAAAATAGTGGGCCTTCCATCAAAAGCCTTGTGAAAGAGTCTCAAAAAAAAAAAAAAACTTATGGGAAAGCTTTGTTGGTGGGAAGAAGTTGTCTCTCGTGTGATGACAAGGTAGCAGATGTGAAAATATCTTCTGATTGTATTCTAATTAAGCTTCTACTGATTTTTTTGTATGTTTGCGAGGACAAGTGGTTTGTCTGAGAATTGTTTCTTATTCCATAGCATTGGTAAGCCTAGCATCAGAATAGGGAAGAACTGGCATCCATGGAGTCCTGTTTGTATTGCCGGCTGCCTGAAATGACAGCCAAAAATGTCCCATTCATCAGAATGGAGCTTGTTAGTTGCCTGAAAACAGGATATTACTGCCTACTCTGAATCGATGTGCATAATTCCTAAATGTAGTTTTAAGTCCCCCTGATATGCTAGTTTTAGCTTTGCTTTCTTGTTTGTTGGAGTGCAGATGTTGGTGAAACAAAATAGCAGCGGGAGCACAAGCGGAGAAAGCTCTAATGGGTCTCGGGCACAGGAGGGAAGGGCTTGAGCACAAAGCACATGTGTCCTGTGCGTGCAATCGGTACAAGGAAAACGGTGCAGGCGTCTCTTGCTGCCACGTTCTTCCTCTGTTCTTGGGCATGAAAGAGTTGTCAAGGCCGCTGATGATTTCAATAAAAGGATGGGAAAATATTGTGTCTGCTAAAGGCCTGGTGTATCTTGTTTTGCCTTGTTCTTTCCTATGACTGTGTGTGCTGCTTGACCAGACTGATTGATACTAAGTTCTGACTGTGTGTGCTTGTTTGTGGTGTTTAGTCCTGCTTCAAACAATTTTAACTTCTGGCTTTATTTGGTTTTTAGTTTATTTAAGCAAGAAGCCACTAGTAATGCATCGGTTTCTTTTTTTTTGGTTTTTTTGATTTTTTCTTTTCTTTTTTTCTTCTTACTTATTTGTATTGTCGATGATGGGGTAACGGTCTTTTTCTTATTTTTCTCATTTATTCTTAAAAAAAAGCTAACAACCGTTAATATAATTTTAGCTTAAAATAAAAAGTAACAGAAGCGTAAGCCAAAAGATAGTTAGGTGAAATTGCATTATAACGACTCTGAGTCATTTAATTAAAGAAAGAGAAAAAAAAGAAAAAATTGTAAAAACCATTATATGTTCATAGATAATACAAAAGAAAAAAGAAAAAAATACAAAAGATACGAAAAAGATCTATGACCTTTGATTTATGTCTTTTGAGTTCCGACGGTTGATGTGAGAGAGTACGAAAAAAGATACATGTGATTTTAGTCAGTATAATTTAAGTTGATATATTATCTACTATAATTAATTTATAGATATCATTTAAAAAATATATATTATTTAAAAGTTAGTTACTATAGCATATAACAAAGACCAAAATCCTGCTGGCTCGAATCCACCTGGACTTGCATCTGATGATACCCCGCTCGTTTCGACTTCTGGCTTCTGGCTTATTTTTCACTATTCATAAATTTCGTCTTTTTCTGAATTTTTGCCTTTTTTGAGCTTTTTTGCCGGTTCTTTTTTACCGTATTCGTTTGCGTTGTCCATGATGAGCTAGCATATTTTTTCTATTTTTAAAAATTTTTAGATTTAATTACGCTAAATAAGCCACCTTCAGCTACAGTAAAATTTCAGTCGCTACAGTGTAATTTTAGTTATAAGCCACAATTTTTCAGCCCCATTATCCCCTAACTCCAAAAAACAGCAACGTGAACACGTAAGAGTAAGTATACAGCAGAAAATTAAACAGGCAATGACCGAGAATTAAGGGCGTTCCTGCCGTTTCGAAGGCGCTGGGCGAAATAAACATAGACCTTTTATCCTAACATAAATATATAACAATATCTTTTATATTAATTATAAAAACTAAAGTTTAATATAGTATCATTAAATAGTATGTCATAAAATACAAAGTATTTATTGATGATATTAAACTTAGTACATCACAAAATACAAAGTACTTATTGACAACAATCCACTGACATGTTAATATTATGAATAAGTCTTAGAAAACTATAACATACTACTAAGGACAAAACAATTTAAGAGAAAACTATATTAGCTAAAGCACGTTAAGAGAGAGCCATAAGCTAACATCTATGACCTGCTGAACAAGCAAACAAGTTATGAATAGAATGATCACAGAAAATAATTTCTTCTAACATTTCTAGATACAAAGCTACTGATAATAGTATCAATATCAATCTGATCCAACATATCTTTCTTAATGCATAAAGTAGCCAAACCATTCAACCTTTTATGTGACATTGAGCCATTACTTGACTTTGGCAGCTGGCGTAACTAATCATCAATCAACTATGTTTAGTATTCAGTACATAGACTATATCATACATGTATACATACTAACACCCTAACTTTGGTAGGCCCTAAGCGGTCGTCCCTGCTGCTCAGGCCTAGGGATGGCGACATAACAAACCTGTGATGTAGACGGACGAACACAAACGTGCGTCCATCTGTCTCCTGGTCGTCGACACCAAGCACGTGCGATGCTTAGGTAGGCAGGACCACTTAGGATTTGAGCCGTCGAGGCATTTGACCGTCCGATCGACGATAGCGGTGCCACTCTCGTCAATTGGTTTGACGAAAAAGGCACGCTCTTGTAGGTTTTGGACTTTTTTTTTAAATCGAAATAAATGAGATGGTTTCTTTAAGAGAAATTTTCTAATATTTTTTTAGTCTAAAAATATATAAGTTATCCAATCACTATCCATATCATTCGTTAACATCTAAAAAATACAAATAAAAATCGCCAACCGTTCAAAAAAAAAGGCCAAAAGCTGTACGCGCGAACGTGCGTGCCATTGCCCGCTTGGCTTTTCTTCACAAGTGCCCGCACGACGCATGACCCACGGACGTGTCGGCCGCCCGCGGCGACATGCACGCCCGCGCCTCGTCCGCGTCGACACGTTGGACGCTCCGCGGCATGCCATGTATGCGTCTCCCTCTCTCTGCGCAAGCGGTCCGTACGCTGTCGCCGTACAGGTACATACCACCAGTACATTATACGTACGCCTTTCCCTTCCACACCTCAGGTTCTGAATTTTTTCCCGAGATATTTTAGCTGCTGCATGATTACTTTCTTTCCTGTAGTGTTTAGCGCTCCGTCTCTTCCATGTGGGACCAGCAGCCAATGGGGCGTTTTATTGACTGTGACTTTCAGTTTTTAGCTACAGATTATTAATTTAATAAATAATAAATACTGAAAAAATCGTAGTAAAAAACTGGTTAAAAAATTAAAAATAGCGGGCCTAAATTACCTCTCACGGTGTTCTGGGCGCTGAAGAAGAACACGTTGGTGGGGAAGTTGGGGGACTCCGGGTCGACATCTGGTGGCTGCACGGTTGATGCCTCGTCGACGACCGCGCACTGATAGAGCGTGCAAGTGAATTGCGACCAGAGCCATATGTTGACACTCCACATGGAACCTGTGGCCGTACTGCGGCAACAGGCACGCGACCTCCCCGGTGAGCTCCGTGATGTAGATGGCGTGGTTCGTGGTGGGTCTCCCTCGACCACCTCCCTTCGCGACAGAGCGGCTATGGTCGCCTCGTCGAGGCCCCTCCCATGGCAGCCTGTGTCATTGGGCCCCCGTGAAGACGAACCATGCTTGATCCTTACCCCCCGCTCCACCGCTCCCACCGCCGATGGTAGGTGCGACGCCGCGACAACACTTGGCGCATAGGAAGAGGTAGAAGCAGAGCACGAAGGTGATGAAGATGGCGCTCGTCGCCACTAGCATGTCGTCATTGTTGCCGCCACTAGCATGTCGTCATTGGCTGGGTTGCTGGAGATAAGGAATTGAGCTAAGCCACTACTGGAGATCACAACCCTAGGGCTAGAGCTTGTTTGAGGTGGAGGGAAAAGAGAATTGGGGAAGCTCGATTGGATCTGAGGTGTAGAGAGGAGCATGGACTCAAGCTGGTTAAAAGGTGGAGGTGTAGGATCGGTATGGCAAGTTAGAGGGGTGAATGACTCTTTTAACATCTTCCCTCAAGTATTATCAACTCTATGAAGTAGAAACACAAACTTACAAGATCAACAAAGCCAAGAGCCCAAGAACACAAAGCAACCGAGACAACTCTGTCTCCACCGGCCAGACCGTCGACTAAACTCCAACTCAGCCCTGGTTGGACCGCTTGCTTCATTGGTTGGACCGCTTAGTAGGTTGGACCGTGTGGGTTGCCAGTCGTACCGCATGGTTCCCTACGGTATGACCGCTCACCAAGGCTTAGAACAGAAAGCACTACACATGATCTAAGAAAAGAGCTAACTTCTAAAACATTTATCCAAACACGGTAAAACTTGGCACAAACCTTCCCTAGGATGTCATGAATCTATTCCAATCATAGATCGTTAAGATCAATATCAAAGTTCTGACCGTAAACAAAGAGAGTTGCATCAAAATCAAGCAAAAGAGAGAATCCTTGATCTACTCTTACTCATGAGTCCTATGTGATCTAGATGACTTTAGATGTGTTTTCACATATCATAGCAAGGTAGATCATAGCACGAACTCAAGCTAAATCACTCACAAGAGCAAAACTCCAAGTCACTTCTCTCTTGAGGAAAACTGGATAAACTCAAGAACTCTCCCTACAAGATGCTTAGAGAGATGAAGTATGATCTTCAAGAGATATCTCTACCTCTTACACATCCTTGACACAAGGAAAGATCAAGAAGAGATAAAACCAAATAAGAAAGCCAAACAAATCAAAAGCACAAGGAAGAGTTCATGGTACAACTCATTTGAGCAAACATTGGATATTTATTTCACTTGAAGAGGAATATTTACAACCACTCCCTCATGGGTAATAGAGTTTTAAGCCAAGAGCACACACATAAAAGGCTCAAACCAAAGAAAACCCTAATCTCTCTCGTAGAGTGCTATATCTCTCTTCACACACAAAGCTTATGTAGTAGAGGTTCCTCGCCTCACACCAAATCCTAACATGCATACACTTAGCAGGTATAACTACTTACAAATGGGAAAACTTGGTAACCCATACACAAATGGGTTTTACACTCACACACATTTGCACACTTTTTAAAGCGCGACTTTCATGACTCCAACAGCCCGATAAGACGCTTCATCCTTCAAGACATGACCTAAACCACTTAGGCCAACACCGTAGCTTTGTAAAATACCTTTCTAACCAATATTGGATAATTTTCTCAATTACCACCCATTAGACTCTGCATGAAGATGCGATACCCAATGCCTCATTGCCAAGGTCGTACGTCTGCTCTAAGGCCGTCACCACTTGAAACGTCTTAGTCCTATGGTACACCACATCACACCATAGTCCATGATACATAATTACATATCACCAAGATCGTACGCCTTCTCCGAGGACCGCCACCACTTGAAACGCACAAGTCTAATTGGCGTATCACATGCACACACTTGCCTCCTCACGATCCTTATCTTTCTTCCATTCTTCTTTACTTGAGATGATTCTCCACCTAGACTTACACAACATGCCATGGTCTCAGGATCCCTTCCATAGCCTTGATCTTGCCGCTAACTACAACAATCATCAAGAACCTGCACATCAAATAACAAGTAGCCGATCTGAGCACAAATGATATGCACTTGACTCTCATTAGAAAATCAACACATGCATGGACAAATGTCATGACTTACACTTGCATGGACTCCCGCCATGACTAACACTTGCATAGACTCCACCATGACTAACACAATCGAAACCAACTCAATTCAGCCAATCTCAACACCAAGGGCTGGTCTGATCATGACAAGCATGCTAGTTAGACCGCCCAATTCCCACTGGTCAGACCGCTCCTTGCAACTTAGAGCAGATCTTTCTGAAAAATAGCTGCTACCAACTATGGGCCGGTGCTACCGCTACTTCGATTAGACTGCACCCCAATACCGCTATTTCTAGATCATGGTCTGTGGCTACAAAGTGCCCTCACAACACCCCTAAAAACTCTAGCACAAAAAACCTCCACGGAGCCACTGCTAAACCTTTAGTCTCTATCTGCTTTTATATGCTAGAGCCTTAAACCATGTTCACCTCAGATAAGGACATAAAATCCTATCACTTCCGAAAATCAAGGGACCCAAAACCCTTCCAAACATGGGTTTTATTCAAACTCTCAACTCTTTCCAGTTATGGACTCCTTCCACAACTCCTAACTCTTCTCCTGTATTTTCATCATGCCTTATCAACTTCTGTGTCGAAGCTTCCAGGATCATCCATCACAAGGTCGATCGGACTACCATCCGTTACAACCGCTATGCACGGACCGGTCACTAGCTCATCAAGTATTGAATCCACAAGTACTCAAAAATTCCTATCGCTCCTCTTAGAACACTCGGAAAACATACGCATCATAGTACTCTAGTCTACGATTACCGACCATCACCGAACCATCGATCACCAAGTACCAATCATGTACTGAAGCATCGCCTACCGAGTACCGAGTATCACCGACAACCGCTATGACCACCGAGTATTTCCAACTTCCAAGTGCCGAATCCTTTGAGTGCTGTTCCTCTGAGCACTGTTCACTGATTACCGACCACCATGCACCAGCCAGTCATACCGCTGGCCTAACATGAGTACTTGAGGTACTCAAAGATCACAAGAAGTAAAGCACTCATACCGACCATGAAGTCTACGAGTACAGACCGTGAAGTTTATGACAACCGATCACAAAGTCTTTGACTATCGAGTATCGACCAGTAAAGTCTATGACTATCGAGTACCGACCAGTAAAGTCTAAGACTATCGAGTACCGACCAGTAAAGTCTAAGACTATCAAGTACCGACCAGTAAAGTCTACGGCTATCGAGTACCGACCAGTAAAGTCTATGACTATCGACAAAGTACTGTAACTACGACCACCGACCTGTTACTGTAGCTATGACCACCAACCTGTTACTGTGGCTACGACCATAGACAAAGCACTGTAGCTACGACCATAGATAAAACACTGTAGCTACGACTATAGACAAAGCACTGTAGCAGATGAGATTAGTACCTTCGATCAGTTCACTGTAGCTAAGACTGGTTTACTGTAGCTCACGACTGGTTAAATGTTACTTACGAATGGTTCACTATTCAAGGTCGAAATCTATGATTACTTGCCGTGGTCATTCTGCCGAGGTCGAAATATCGTGGTTTGATTTGCTGTGGTCGAAACTGGACGCGGTCGAAGTCGGACGTGATCGAAGTCGGACGTGGTCAAAGTCTGACATGATCGAAACCAGACGTGGTCGAAACCTGCAATGCTCGACTTACCATGGTCGAAGTTTGTCGTGGTCAAAATCTGCCATGGTCGAAGTTGTCGTTCGGACCTACTGATTAGACCATCCATCACAAGATCGATCGAACTATACTATCCATGATCGAAACCAGACGTGGTCGTTTTGCCATCCTGAAAACTCAAACACAGAAACACATCGATCAGAACTTTCACAAATACAAATTCCGATAAAACCAAATATCTATTCATCATCAACAAAATGCACGATTATCACATAGTCTAACAGCATCCACAGGCGCAAGCCATGGCCGGCCCGAGCCAGCCTCCCTCTCCTTACCCCTTCTTACTTTAACAGGTGGGCCCTCCCTCTCCCTTTTCTTTAAATCCAAAACAAATTTGAAAATCTTCAAAATGCAGCACGTTCAACAAAGGCAACCGCCCCAAAACGCGTCACCTTTAAGCTTTTCTACTCAGCTTATTACTCTCTCTAGCTTGCTTGCTTGCTTCCCTCCTTTCGCCAAAACAAACGCAAAAGAGCACCTAGCTGGGGCCCCCTTCACACTGTAAAGCAAAACGAAGCATCTATACGTCTGGTCATATTCCCTTGCTTAGTCCGCAAGCAGGGCATGCATTCCTTCCTTCTCCATCGACACAGCCATTGCTAAGCAACCTCGCAACATATGCATCATCTGCACGTACTGCATTGTTCTGGCTAGCTTGGTGACTCCGTAGATACGTACAGAAAGGATGCTGGATAGCTAGAGCTGCCAAGAAGAGCTAGGCAGAGGCAGGCAGGCGAGGTCTTCTTCGTTGTAGTAGCAAAAGGATATGAATGGTGGCATGGCGCCTCGTCCGAGCACGGACTGGGGCCCGATCATCGTGGCGGTGATCCTGTTCGTCGTGCTGTCGCCGGGGCTGCTGTTCCAGCTGCCGGCGAGGACGAGAGTGGTAGAGTTCGGCAACATGGCCACCAGCGCCATCGCCATCCTCGTCCACGCCGTCATCTTCTTCTGCCTCCTCACCATCTTCGTCGTCGCCATCGGCATACATGTATACGCTGCTTAGCTAGTTAGCTTAACGATCAGCCTCTTCTTTTCTTCTTTCTTTCTTCCAGATGGTTTTTTTTTTTTGCCAAGCTCTGCCCCTGTGTTTGCTTGTTTGGTCAGTTGTAACACGAACCGCAGAAATAGTATATAAGTTATTGAACGAGGAGTTACTCAACTATTATTTTCTGTGTCTACAGTTGCTGAACATGAATTTGGCTTCTGTTTAGACAGTTTAATGTTACTGACATTTTATTTTCTGTTGGAAAGGATGATGTGCATGTGTGTCGTCGAAATATATCGTCTGGTGTTACGTGCTAGTAGTCACTGCTGTTACTAGTTCTTGTAAACTATCATGGATCCATTCAGTGTTGTTCTATCAGAAGGGACTAGATTGTAGTTAGTTAACAGCTCAATCCCGTCCGCCTTCTAAAAGTAAAAAAGAAAAAGAAAAGCTTAATACACTAAAAAAAGAGAAAAAATCACACTAAAAATCAACGCGTTCAAAATGATTTGTGATTTCTGAAAACTAAGTCAAAAGTGAAAAGGCGGTTTGAAATATGGAGATTTGATTGGCTCGGGCGTATCTAGTGTTTTTTCCCTTCGAGATTACAGTATCGTGTAGTTTTTCTCGCATCAAATTAATCCAAAAGTTATAAACCAAAACCACTGCGCAAAAAACCCTGCAGCTCCAAATTAATTCGCCTTTTCCATACTAAAAATCGAATCAAAAGTTTCAGCCGCAAGCCACCGCAACCTTCGCTTCCGTCTCCGGGCTCCGCCTCCCCTTCCCCCATCGATTCGGAGCTCCCGAATACAGGGACAAGTCACCGCCGCCCCCGCCTCCTCGTCGGATCAGCGCCATTGCCGACGGTCGCCGCCAATCGGGGCTCCTTCCTTTCCCTGCGGTGGTCGGAGATGGACGGCGGCGGAGGTGGGGGACTAAGGAGCATCTCCTCGTCCTCCGGCTCCAGGAGGAGGGGGACGCCGACGGAGAATAGCGACAACGCCGCCGGCAGGAGGTCCTCCACCTCCATTCCCAAACCTCGTCGTACGAATCCCTCGCTTCATCTTGTTGATTTATTTTATTTCTACGTTGTTACTGTTGCTGTTGGATTGGGCGATGGTCGGATGGTGTCTGGATTGCATGGGATTTAATCGTTGGCCTTGTAGGGCGTGATGAAAGTTAGGTCGTTTTAGGGGAAAATGCCTTTTTGTTCTCACTTTGTTGGCTACATACGCTTAGGCTAGATTTGATTCGACTTGACCAGTATTCAGTATAGCAATATGATCGCTTCGATTTGCAACTTTTATTGCTAAATCCCATTCATCTGTTCCAACGATGTGCGTATGCATGGTGAGGGAGATGTTTCTTCACTTCATCTGCTCCAGGTGCTGGTAGACTCTTCATTTCTCGCAATCTGCCACCTTTTGTTGACTCGAATCAGGACATAACCACAAGGGTGATTGCTCACGAATTGAAGCTAGAGGAGACACCAGTTTCAAAGGTCATGAGTAGAAACCCTCTCTTTGTTCTTTGTGACACACTTGCGGTTGAGGCATTGCAGAAGATGGTGCAAGGTGTGTGAATGTCCCGACAATATTTGGTGTACCTTCTTGGCAGTTTTCTTAATGTTACCTGAAAAGGTATCATTTGATTCCAGGTAAGTTCAGACATTTACTTGTGGAGAATGGTGAAGTCATTGCACTGCTGGACATAGCCAAGTGCCTATATGATGCTATTGCGCGAATGGAAAGGGCAGCTGAGAAAGGAAAAGCAATTGCTGCTGCTGTTGAGGGTGTAGAAAAGCACTGGGGAACATGAACATCTGTATCTGGTTTGTTTTTGTTCTTTTTTCTAACACATGATTTCACTCTACCCTTCTCTTTTATGTTTGTTCTGTGTTGGTTACTTATATGAAATGATTTATCATCTGAAGGTTTGGCTTTGCACGGCTTTTGTAGTGCCATTTTAATCATCTTCTTCATTTACTTTGCAGGTCCTAATACTTTTATTGAAACTCTATGAGAGCGGATGTTTAGACCATCAGTGTCTACCATTATTTCTGAGAATTCAAAGTAGGTAATATCCTATCTTTTTTAAATAAATACCTTTAGCATTTCAAGAATTAAATTGCCATTTTAGACCTATTTACTTATGAGCTGACCTCAACCTCTTATTGGTCACTGTTGCACCAACTGACACAGTGTTGACAGCATAAAAAAAGATGCTTGAACTAAATGTAAGTTCAGCAGTTGTGGCAATCGAAAATAAGCCGGGGGGAATTCTGACGTGAGTATCTTTTCTCAATGTAATTATACCAATTGTAATTTTTACACTGGCATTGGTCTGAAAGCTAATTTCTTTCATCTGCATCAGTTCTAGAGATATCTTGATGCGCGTTATAGCCCAAAATATTCCTCCAGAGTCTACTACAGTTGAGAAGGTAAATAAGTTGCATTATGAATCTTTTCACGTTCTTTGATCTGTTTGCCTTTTGTTCTTATGTTTTTTCTTCATCTATCATGTGACCATGACTGAAACTCCTTTCTGCAGGTCATGACTCGGAGCCCTGAATGTGCTACAGTTGACACCAATACTCAATGGCCTTTATTTGATGCCCTTTATACAATGCATGATGCAAAGTTTTTACATTTGCCTGTCTTAGACAGAGGTACGTCTATGAATTACAGTTAAATTAGATCTAATTGAATTCTTTTGGAGTGCTATTAAATGGTAAAGATATGTTGTTTCTATCCAGATGGAAATGTTGTGACTGTTGTTGATGTCCTTCACATCACTCATGCTGCAATTGCAACGGTGAGTGACAATTTCCTGCCGACTGAATCTAGCTTGAAACAGTTTGCCTTTCCTTGTGTACATGAACTCTGGGCCTACTCCTGTGTGTACTTTTGGATGTGGAATTACGAACATTTGTTGACGATATGATAGTCCCCACAATACTTGGTTATTCAGTCTGCAGCTTAAACTGCTGAATGAATACATTACAACTTGTTGCAAATGCAAGATATACAGGTCATATGGGCCATTAGGTAGCGTAGCTTGTGTGCTGAAATTGCTACAACTGAGCCTTACATGTCGAGTTTTTGCATTGTATTCAGGTCGGAAACAGTGGAGCAGCCGGATCTGAGGCAACATCTGCTATGATGCAGAGGTTCTGGGATTCAGCAATGTCCATTTGACCTCTTGATGATGACGATGACTCCAGAAGGTTAACATCTCTTTTGCATCTTATCATTTTGATGACATGGTTTTGTGTGACTAATTCTCTTGGTATTTTCTCAGTGAAGGATCAGCAAAAGTAGCATATGAGACAACAGATATAGGAAGATCAGCCTTTTATCCAGCTTCTGGTTTGTCAAATACTTTTGGGTTCAAGATCCAGGACAAAAAAGGCAGGATGCACAGATTTAACTGTGGTATGCATTCTCATCTTAATTTCACGCTAACGAGGAGTTATCTTATCAATATTCTTTCTGCTTTTTTTAATTCCCCAGTTTTATCTTGTATTCTGAGTTTCATGTGTGTTTCAATTTTCAGAAACGAGCAGCTTGACAGACCTGATAACTTGCATTCTACAGAGAGTTGGAGATGACATCGTAGAAAGAACCTACCTCAAATGTTGGTACTGGCCAAACTCCCTCCTCAGCATGTACCAATACCCGTATTAGTATGTCAGTTTTGTGAAGGTTTGTTTTCTTTCCTGATGCCATTTCACAGTATGAAGATGAGGATCATGATAAGGTCATACTTTCATCAGACAGTGACCTTGTAGCTGCTGCCTGCTGTAGACCATGCAAGACAAATCGGTTGGAAGGTCATGTCGTTTTAAGGTAAAGATGGTTTTTCTCCCTGCCAACGGGTGCTCATCTATGCGCTTGTTGCAGAGTTTAAGGTTGCATCTGGATTATGCTGGTGTTGGCAGCCGGAAGAGAGAGGGTGGTTCCTCGGATTTAGAGTATGCTGGAAGGGATGCATGGGCTTCCGCGTACAGCGCCGTTGCTGCTGGGGCGGCTCTAGTCGCGGGCCTTGGCGTGATGGCGTACCTGAAAAGAACAGGCGCGTAGCTTGCAGGCACGACAGTGAGCACGCTTTCGTCTTGGTGATACAGATGTTACTACGTCGATCGAAATGACTAGAATGGCTGTGTAATTAATTCTTGTGAGAAAATATGTAATAATGTCACGGCATTGGATTCATGATTGCCAACCATGCTTGCCACGATTGTACCAACATCACCATTGTGCAATGAATCATATTTGTTCATTTGTTTGCGATACCACTCATCAGATTGACTGTAGTAGTGTGCTGTGTTACCTGTTGCTCATCATATGAGTTCATCTGCGAATTCTAAGCCGATTTAAGCCTGAAACTGGAGGCTATTCAACCCATCTCTAGTGGTGGAGTTGAAAGCATCAGCAAATGAAATAATCCACCCCAAAACAGGAAGGCGACGACGTTGCCGTCGATTTCAGCGAAAGTCGCGTTAGCGAAACTCGTCGTCAGCTATTCATTTCTGCAGCACTCGCTGAACGAACATGCGACCACCCAACATACCCTACCCTTTTCTTGAGAGTCCCTACGTACCCTACCTAGACGGCTAGATCTGGCCTGGCCATGGTCCACAACCGTACCTACACAGCTACACTGGCATTCGTTCGATGTAGTGCGCGCTCTGGCAACGGCACACAGTGCGCTCCAGCAGAAACGGCACGAGCCCAACGTACGTGCGTGCAGCACAGGGTACAGTCACCGAGGCAGCGCGGCAGCTTAGCCGACTCTGGGCGGCTCCCCAGATCCGACACCGCACATGCTTCTGGCTTCCACGGCTCATCAGTCATCACATCACGCGCTGACGCCGGGCGCGAGACCTGACGGCCGGCCGCGCCGTGGCAGGACAAGACACCTCATGCAGCAAGCAGCGACGCGCGCATCCGAGGCCTTCCTTAACTAGGCGTTCCTGCCTTCCCTTCCCTGTGGTCACCTCGGCCGTACGTGCTGCGCCGGCCGGCCATCGTCCTCGCGCGCGCTGGAGAGACGACGCGCCGTCGGTCGGTGCATGCATGCGCGCGCTTCGGTCGGCGGCTAACTGTTCGTTCGTTGTTGGTTCCACGTACGCGGCCGAGCGCGCTAGCTGTCGCCCGTGCTCATGCTTTCGTTACCGAAACCAGTACGTACTTCTTTCCTTCCATTCCAACTGCACACCACAGTTCGTGTTGGTACTATATATTTATCTCCTTAGAAATCACGATGAAAATCAACATATGTGCACATATATACGGCTGGCCAAGGCACTTTAGTTCCAGGTTGTTGGTTACCTCGATCAACGCGGTAAATGCATGGCAAAGTGGCAAACCAATTAGTGCTCTAGCTCGCCCTCCTGGTCCTCCTCACACAATGCCACAAAAACGGATCGAAGGAGCACGAATTCAGAAGTTAAGAACAGATCGAGGAAAGGACCAGCCGTGCCTGTTGAAGTATGCAATACATACTGCCGTAAGGTTCTAGAGAATTCTCAAAGAGGCATGAGTTTAGAGATATTTTTTAGGAATATTCTAGGACAAATTATTTTGCCATGCTTCATGGTAAAGTATAGAAATCTACTTCATGGTAAAGTATAGAAGTCTAGCTAGATATTTCCAGATGAATATTCTAGTGATAAGAATATTTGTAGTTGAAGAGTTTGGATTGTGCCACAGAACAACAATCCAATAGACATGTAATTCTATAAATAGAGGGTGCCTCTCACTGAGTGTGCCACATGTGTGTCATGTAATTCTATAAACATAAATAAAGAGTTCGACGAATAAGTTATATACTTATTGATCAATGTAAAATATATTTATTCAAAGGACAAAATAACATATTATTCAAAAGATTACAAGCATAAAAGTAATATAACCATTTCTGTGATCGTCTTTAGGACATATCACTAACAAATACGGCATACATAGTGTGCACAAGTTCTTTACTATTTTTGAGAGAGAGAAAGATAGTTACAGCGCAAGACAAGTGCAATGATCGAGAGGACAACATGACACACGTGTGTGACTGAGGTTTTTTTCCTTTTCTTTTCAGATTAGTTACCTCGACAAAAGTAATTAATCTTAACTAAAATGGAAAAGGACTTGATTGTCATCATGTAACACAAAATCAAATGCAAAGTCCATAGGAACGCTGTATAATAATTGTCAGGACACTAACAAGGTTTAGGAGTTAATCATCATGGAGGTTATATAAGTCTAGAGGATGTGGGCTTCTTAGTACTTGTAACACCCCATTTTGGGGGGAATTTATTTATTTTGAATGGACCTTGCATTTGAGCACAATTCAATTTTTTGGCAAAAATAAAATCCAAATTTGAATTCAAATTCAAACTCAAGACAAAAGAGAAAATGAAAATAAAAACAAAAAAATCCATTTTGGGTTAACCCTCTTCTTTTGCCCCTTTTCCTTCCCTCGGTCCACTGGCTTCAGCCCATTTCCCCGCCAGCCCACTCTTTTTACCCCCTTTTCCTTCTTTCTCCTGGCCCAGCGCCGATCGGCCCACTCCCCTCTCCCTCTCGCTCGCTCTCTCTCTTGCTCTGCTCTTGGTAGAGCTAGCCTGCTCGCACCACACCGTGCCGCTCACGTCACGTCCTGTCGCCACGACAGCAGTGCCAGCGCCAAGCCCCAAAATTATGAGCGCCGCATTGCCATGCCCACACGGGCCACACTGCCTCTTCCCTGTCATGCCTATACTTTGCCCATGTGCGCTTGTCGTGTCGCCCACATCGCCGCTTGGCCGTGTCATGTCACCATGAGCAATTGTGTCGACATCAAGCCGAGCGTGCACTCACGCCACACACACTCCATGCTTATCGTACCGCCTTGTCACACGTGCCCGCACTTGCTCCCACATCACCCCTGCATCTGCACCTACACCACTCGTGATGTCTGTGCCATCCTCGGCCACTGCGCCCTACCTCACGCGTGTGTAAGTCCAAGCTAGCCTTTGCTCGGCTATAAAGGCCGTCGAGCCCTCCCCTCGCCTCCTCATCCCTCCCACTCACTCCCCTCGCCCGGCCTTGGGTTACATTGAGCTTGAGCCAAAATCACCCTTCTCACCACTGTGCGCCACCTAACACTCTGGTGAGCCCCTTACCTTTTCTTTCACATCATGACATGTTCCTGCGCTCCTTGGTGCTTAAGGTTTTTGTTTGCAGGAACTTGTCGGCATTGTCATGTTGTTCCTCTCCTACCGAAAGTTGCCTTCTTCGCTGCCATTCCCTTTCTAGAGAGCCCCATCCGATTCCTTTTGGTCAGAGCATCCCCTCACCTTCCTCTCACTTTCCCTGCAACCAATTTAGGTCGTCGTTGTTTCCAGCTCGCCGTTGCTGTGAAGACCGCTGTGCCGCCTTGGGTCACTATTGCTAGACCACCACACCACCTTTCTGACCCCGTTGTCCATTCCAGTGAGTTCCCCGTGCCTCGTAGATGCTCACATTGCCTCTCTTTAGCTTGATGTGCCATTTTTAGCTTCGTTGCCTTGGTGGCTGTGCCTCCACCACCGTCGTGGTTCACCGCTGGCCATGCTGTTGCTGCGCCTAGGTCCATTGAGATCCCATAAACCCATTTTGGGTGTTGCCAGCGCTCACCATCGCTTGCTTCACCGGCGGCGAGCTCATCAACGCTGCCTCGTGAGAAGAGGAGAAACACGTTGGCAATGTCATTAAATTAATAGAATAATTAACACATAATTAAGTTAGGTAATGACGCTGATTAGTTTAAATTATTGGGTCATTGACACGTGGGCCTAAGTCATTAAGAACTCACTGAAATGTAGGCCCTTCACTGTTCCTAGGTTCACCTGTCAATTATCCGTTCCTTTTATTAAAAGAAAATAATTCAAAAAGAAAATTAAACCCAACCTAATCACTCATGTGGTTTTCTTAAGAAAAATAATTCAAAAATAAATTAAAAACCCTGGTGGCCCCACATGTTAGCCTCTGACATAATTTCTAATAAGAAAATAAATCAGAAAAGAAATTTAAAATGTGGGCCCAGTTGTCAGTGAGACACACTCTCTCATCTATTTATTTTGGGTATTTTCCCTAATTTAAACATTAGAAGTTCCGTTCTCACATGTTAGATGGTCCGTCCTTACTCATTTTATTTGGGGATTCATCTAAATTCAAGAGCGCTATAACAATAGCAAAATCATGTATTTTGGAGTTCAATGAAAATTTATTTGTAGTTACTTGCATTCTCATGTATTTATTCAGATTTCGACATGTTCACTCAAATAGATCATGATCCATAAGCGATAGTTCGGAAAGAACTCGCCATTAGTCCAATAGACACGTCATTAATGTACTCTTCATTCACACGGTTTCGGGCATCCATCTAGCTTCAATCCTACGTTACACATATAACAGTATGAATGATTTTTCGCATGTTTTGTAAGAAAATAGCTATATGTAGCAAGAACAATTAATTAAATTGAATTAAATAGAAATAGACTACGAATTGACTAAACCCTAAACCATGCTAAATGTAAATAACCTTCTCTCTACATCAAGCTAGCTCGATCTAAACCATCTTCAATCCTTCTTTCACCAAAACCTATAGATCTAAATTATAATATAATTAGAAACAAATTACTAACCATAGGTAGTCAAGAAATAAATGGATCTACAATCACTCTTGCCAAATAGTCTCCTTTCACCAAATGGCTACCTCAAAGCCCTGCCTTCAGCTCAAAGCAGCAGCCTAGATCTGGAATTTAAGATGGAGGGTCGACGGGTCTGCGTGCAAATAATATAGTGGAATTATCACAGTCTTTGATGACTTAATTATCATAGACGGATCGTAATACAAACCATCTATGAAGTATCACAGACGGTTCAATCAAAAAATCGTCTGTGATATGTGGTAATATTACAGACAGTTCTTGTTAATAACTGTCTGTGATACATCACAGGTGATTTTCACCATGAACTGTCTGGTTCATAGACGATTTTTACCATTGACAGCAACACAAATGATCTCTAAACTAAAATCGTTTGTGCATGTATTTAATACTGACGATTTTGGTGAACTATCTGTGATGTGGCGTCTAGTATTAGGCTTTCTGTAGTAGTGGTTTGAGACCCCGTATGAAAGAGGACGGGGCAAGGGTGGTTTATCGACGGGTGAACACTCAGCTATATCGATATGAGCTCAGAATGTGCATGTGGACATGGCATTGCATTGCATTGCATGAAAGTGATAGTGAAAGGGATATGTTACAGACGCATTACATTGCATGAGAGTGACTAGAAACAGTGATACAATTATAAAGATTGTATCTTACAGTTCAAAGATATGGGATTTATCGATAGTTACAGAGATTATGTCTTGTAGATCCCAAATATGGAGTTTATTGAATATTTTGTTGTCACCACTATTTTATTATGTGTTTGTTGAGTCTTCAGACTCTCCCTTGCTTTGTTGTTGTTTTTAGGTGTATAGCGAATGCGACATGCATGGGCGGGAGTAGCGCAAGTATATTCCCATGTGAAACAGTAATTCATATATCACCTCTAGTTGTCATGATCAAACTTTAATAGAATGCCTTGGTGGTTAGCATTAAAATTGTGTCTTGTTGGGAATGCCTTGGTGGTTAGCATTAAAATTGTGTCTTGTTGGGAATGCCTCGTATAGTGTGGATTGTGCCTCTCTTTTGATAGTTGGTTATTGTGAATTGTTGCATCAACACTCACTGGTAAGCATGTGTGCTTACTGTGACGTTGAGCAGAAGAGAGGAGTTGCCACCGGATTCGAGCAGCAATAGATGTAAATGGTAAATGTTAGGGTAGTGGTAGCATTCCAGGCTCAGAGGTTGGGTCGGGGTGTTATAGTTGGTATCAAGGAAGACATTAGGTCCATGGTGGATAATTTAGTAACCTAAGTTGTTTTAATTAAATTAAGAATGTGTCCCAGAATTGGGTATTAAATTAAGACTTGGCTGAGGTTCAACAATTGCTAAAACTTGACAAACTCTAGTGCATAATTGGATGGGATTGGGGCAAAGCATTGCATTTACGTTTTCGCAAGTCATGTTGTTGATTTGCAATGTTTTGAGATAAATGCTTGTGAGTGGTTGGCAAGCAGTTGAATTTGTCGCTTGTGCATCCAATGGACTTTGCTATAGTTGTATCACTTGGCGATGCAAAAGAGGAAGAGGCCGTGGCCACTGAAGTGGCCAGGTCGTGCTACTATTCGAGGTATAGAGGTAGTGATGTGTTGTTCATGAGGTGTTTTACCCTTGGGTTAATGACTCCTTGAGTTGTTGAAATATAGCTGATAATGGGTAGAGATGTGCTGCTCATAAGATGTTTTGCTATAGTTTGGGAAGTAGATTCCCTTTGGCTAGTAACTCTTTGAGTTGTTTGATAAATACCCTATAGTGGGAGTACCCTTAGCAAGTCCAAATTTGGTGGGAGTTGATCCTGCGATTGTTTAGAGTAACTTGCGTATTGAGGCCTAATGCTTTTGTCCTGAGAGGACAATATCCAATAGTTGTGGTAATGACAGGTTATGCTCATGTGAGAGATTGTGGTTAAAGTAATTGATTGGTAGGGCATGGAACCCCAGGTTGCGAGATATGAGGAGAGTAATTGACTCTAGTTATGCCCATGGGATCGAAGTTGAGTTGAATTCAATGGGGGTCCCGTATTTATATGAGAAGTAGCGGCGTAAGACATATCCATTTCGGCTTAACAGTGGGACCTAGAATATTGATGAACCAATAGGTCGTCAAGATTATTTTAGATTGTTAAGCCCCGATGAAGGATGTGTTTTACTATGGTCCCAATTGATGAATCTAGCTATGCAACTTACTAACTTAGACATGCCAAGAAATACGTTAATCTATTGTTTCGGTGGAAATTCCCCATAGAGTTATCCTTTTCGTGGGTAATAGGCGAATGACCACAAAGCTAAAGCTATCAATCCTACATCGTGATTGATTGCTATAACCACAACCAATGTTTTAGAGAGTTCCAATAGTTGCAATCTTAGAGCTCAATTGAAATTAGTTGGGAGAGCACAATGGGGATCTTGATGTCGAATAGTCTCTCAACTAAATTGAATGGAGGAGAATGGTTGTAGAGTCGTGCGAGACTTAAATTCTGAGAGATGAAGTTATAAAGTTCTAGTGGGATTTCGTACCTATATCTAAGCATGAGTTGGTGAAGTTACCACTGCATTAGGAATTATGTGCACGCTTACAGAGGTAGAACAATTGAATCTCATGCTTAAGATAATAGTAAATGTGATTCCCAAGAGTACATATGATGTGTGCAAAAATCTGGGTGATTGTTCATCCTTAAAGAGTTGAGCTGGTAGAATTTAGTTAGCGCCCTGGAATGAGGTGCTTGTGAGATTATTTATTGATAGTGGATCTTTTGATCACAGGGTCATGTCCACACCTTGTGGTATGCGCACTCGATAATCGTTATGATTGTGATGTTTTGTACAGTAAGGTGGCAGATTTCGATGAATTGTTGAGTAAATATGGAGGAATAAAGTATCCAGTGAGCCTTGGGAAAAGTTCAAGATGGGATACTGAAATTCAATGACTTATGTATTAGCGAATTGATGGGATACAAGAGGTATTGGCTTATCGTTGTTACGAGGTAAAAAAATTTAATTGATTTCTATGTTGGCATTTGGAAGAAATACTTTGTGTTTTGGCGTGTATTATCATTTGGAGTTCATAACTTCAGAGGAGGTCATGTTCAGTTTCTATTGATGATGGATGCTTGGGGTTGCGGTAGGAGATCCACATTACTTACAATTGATTTATGTGCATGTGTCATAAGTGTTACATGACTTCCCTCACTTCTGCATATGAGATTTCCTGGATGTGTGGTCCATGGCGCTCCCGAATGCATAAGTTTCGGGCGTTCCCAGGAACAAAGTCCTGGGCACATCCCATAGTACTGGGATAAAGACCTACTTCACGTAGGGATCCCACGGCAGTGGGAAAATAAAAACCTAAATCGGTAGGAACTTCACGGGAGTGGAGTTTGTGTAGAGTTGATTGTGAATGTTGAAAGGAGGTTGCATCATGTAAATTGCATATGGGCGGTGAGAAAGTCATATAGCTAGTCTGAAGTGCATGCGTCAGGTCGGTGAGAAAACTATACGACTAATCCGAAGTGCTCATGAGTAAGACCTATTGCTCCACAGGAGTGGAGTTTGAGACCCCGTATGAAAGAGGACAGGGCAAGGGTGGTTTATCGACGGGTGAACACTCAGCTATATCAGTATGAACTCAGAATATGCATGTGGATATGGCATTGCATTGCATTGTATTACATTGTATGAAAGTGATAGAGAAAGGGATACAGTTACAGACCATTGCATTGCATAAGAGTGACCGGAAACAATGATACAGTTACAAAGATTGTGTCTTACAGTTCAAAGATATGGGATTTATCGACAGTTACAAAGATTATGTCTTGTAGATCCCAGATATGGGGTTTATTGAATTATTTTGTTGTCGCCACTATTTTATTATGTGTTTACTGAGTCTTTGGACTCACTCTTTTTTGTTGTTGTTTTTAGGTGTATGGTGAAAGCAACATGTATGGGCGGGAGTAGCGCACGTATATTCCCACGTGAAACAATAATTCACATATCACATCTAGTTGTCATGATCAAACTTTAATAGAATGCCTTGGTAGTTAGCATTAAAATTGTGTCTTGTTGGGAATGCCTTGTATAGTGTGGATTGTGCCTCTCTTTTGATAGTTGGATATCATGAATTGTTGCATCAACACTCACTGGTAAGCATGCGTGCTTACCATGACGTTGAGCAGAATAGAGGAATTGCTGCCGAATTCGAGCAGTAATAGATGTAAATGGTAAATGTTAGGGTAGTGGTAGCATTTCGGGCTCAGAGGTTGGGCCGGGGTGTTACAGGCGCGATGAGTCTCAGAAGGCACTTGCGGAGGAGGCATCGATTGGCAGTGAGAGGCCGCAGACAATGATGTCTTACTCGTGCTGGATGCCATGAGTACCTATGTGAGGCCGCTGCAAGATGAAAATGTGTATGAACAGTGGTGCGGGGCCGTTGTGAGACGTGCGGGTGGAGATCGACACTGTGAAGACGTCATCCACAAGAGAATGTCGCTGTGTGTGGTAAGAGGTTATGGGTGATTCGTCTTGAGAGTCGATATAATAAGATTAAGGGAAAGAATGTTATAATTAATCTTGCATGCCATGAACAAGTGCACGTCTTTACTAGATCGCATGTAGTTGCATGAGTCATTAGTAGTTTAGTTGGACTGATTCTATATGAGTCGTGGCTTGAGAATCGGCATGTAGTAGCTAGCACGTCACATGTAGAAGAAGACATGCGTTCGTTGGTGTTGTGCCACAAGAAGCGGAGCTGTTGCTTTGGTTGTTAAGCATCGAGACTATTTAAATAGCAGATAGACGAGAAAAGAGACACAGATTGGAGTGTCACTAAGTCTTGTGTATGTTCGTCTTTCTTGTGAGCGCGCGTTCCAGGGAGAGGAAATAATGAATTGAGTTTTCTCTAGAAGTGTTTTGCAGAGAGAGTTAGGGATTAAGTGAATCAATTAGAGAGAAGTTGAGCAATCTAACTCTAACATCCTAAATAAACTATAGATTGGATACGTACTTTATAGATTGAATACGATTTTTTTTGCTACGATTTATGATCGCGTCTTATGATTTTTAGTTTTGGTATAAGTTTTAATGTAAATAAATTCGAATGCAGCTGATAAATCCCTTTAAAAAACTATCTCAGTACCCGTTTCGAAATAAAATAGTGTTGTTAGGAAGATATCATGATCCATAAGCGATAGTTCGGAGAGAACTCGCCATTAGTCCAGTGGTACCGCCGCTGCCACCTGGCGACTCGGCCATTGACCTCAGGCAGTCTCACCCCACGAGTTCTTGGTTTCTCGCTGGATTCATTTGGGGGCGAGAATTCGTCGGATGAGCGCGATGCTGCAGCAAGGTAAGGGCGAATTCCTAGATGCCTCGTTCCGAATCTGCAATCTTTCGCCGTTTTATGCGTGATTCCTGCGGCTGATTTTGGCTACGAAGAGCCGGGTGGGTGGAGTGGGGTTGGGGCCGGCTAAAAGTTGCCTCCTTTGATCCAGAAACGCAACTAATTAGTCTTTTTTTCTGTGTTCTTGGGCGCCAGGCAAGGTTTAGTCCACTATTAGTCTTGAATGCTGATTCTCCCTCCCTAACCCATCCAGTGTGGCTGTTAAAAACTGACTTGATTCGAGGGAAGCCCTTCTTTAGGGGGGTTTTAAGGACGGAGGGCATTGTCAAATTTCTCATGCTCGATTCAGTGGCAGCAGATGACGGGCACCTCACTTGTCAGGCAGCCATTACAGAGTAGTAAATAAGGTGTCTGAGTTTGTCTCCGAATCCATCTACATTACACAATTCATCGTTAATGATTCATTGAGTGCTTTGGAATTATGATCCCTTGAGTTGTTATGTGCTCTGAATTCTGCCATTAACTATGGTTCGTAAACGTTGTCACATTTTGCTTTACCGTTTCAGGCTTCGATATACAAAAGCAATTCTTGCAAGGAAACTGTAGGTGGTTCTAGCCCTGAGCTTAAACCAGATATCTCACAAGCTAAAACCAAAGTACTTCGGTACTTCTGAAATCAATTCTTGCAAGGAAATTGTACCTTATTGCTCACTTGGACTCATTAAAATGGTTTTATCATCACATGACCATGGAAAGTAGCAATTCTGCTAGCAGCTGGTGTTTATGACAGCATTCAGTCAGCACGTGTTGCCACAATGTCGAGGCAAAGCACTAGCCAACCACTATTCCTGTGTCCTCCATTGTTAAATGATCTGGAGAGCAGTTGGCTTCATTAAGAACAGTAAAGTCTTGGTGATTGACTGGGCAGTGGATCCTGTAAAAACAGAAGAATTTATCGGTGATTCAGTACCATCACCAATTCATGCTGAAAAAGTTGTTTCCGTGTACATAAAAACGCCATGTGCAAGAACTGACTTTAGGCTAAAGTCGAAGAAAGGTATAAGGTCTTGTATACGGTGAAGCTTCGAGAGCCTAGCTACCGGCGTAGATGAAGCCAACAGCTTATTGTAGTGTGACGTATGTACCCTCTTCACATTTGCTAGCCGTGTACATGATAATAAATGTATGATAAATCTTGAAACGAAGCTCAGTTGTCGATCAGAAGTACTCCCATCTCTTGCACATGGAATGATGAATGGTTCATCTATTGAATGTTCCTTCCATTATATCATGATTCAGTACACAGATCAATCAAAGCACAATATAACATAATCCAGTAGCACTCCCAACAGGTTAGGTCAGCCTTTGATACTTTTGGCTCCAGCTTCCAATGGATAGCATAGGATCAGATATCACAAGTAATTACCAACAGAATAACAAACAAATAGGCAGACGTGAATTGAGTGGTGTAAGCACTTGGATAAGCACAAGGAGACTCCAATGCAATGCTTGAGCAAGCAGCACAAGATTAGACCATTGTAACTAACATTTGTTTAGCTCCAAGAAAGTGTGTCGCTTTGGACCTTGGTATCTTGTTAGAGTTTGTAATCTTGTTTTCAGTTTAGAAAGCCATACCAGCAGGCAGCATTCAGTATAATATTTAGCTGGTAAGAGAACACAACAGCAGGAGAAACTTAAGGATGACAAGGACAGGCAAGAGCACAGCTGAAAGACGAGAACGGCACTATTTTGTCAAGGGGGAAAAAGGCTTCATCTTTGAATGTGTGATTTACAGCTTCGACACACCGTGCAAAAAACACATTCAAATATACCAAGAAATACCTGCACAAACCACCAACACTAATATGTACACCGTAAAATTCCCGGGAAAAAAGATGAAGGAAAATCTCTCCCTACATTTATATTACAAAGGCAGAGGACACCTGTCAAATTGACATCTGCAGTTAGTGAGTGCAGTTGGCCTTTTCACACGCCTTAACTACAAGAAATTGTGGAATCAATTGCTGCACATGCATACTGGTTTCAAGAAATTTTAACCTATTTTGCCTCTTGGTTAGATGGTGTACCAAGAAATAGAACATGGGTGGTTCCATCTGCAGCCTTTTGAGCTTCATATCTGAAAGAATGAGAAAAATCATGACATTAGACCTGAAGGATTCCATGAACTTAAAATAATGAGCTCAAAGATCTCAACATCAGAGCTTGCTTTAAGAAAGTGTCATTGCTATTTAGAACCACTACCAACAAACTTGAGCAAAAAGGGGTGCTAAGATAATTCTTAAGCTTTACAAACCTTACAAATTGCCTACATTACAGACCTTACAAATCGCACTATCATCGCTACTTCCATTCTTAAATAGCCATTTGAAACACCTCAAGACAATTTTCATCTCACAAACAAAGCCATTTGAAACAGTTTTACCTAATTGCAGCCCAGATAACAGTATTTATGGAAAGTTGGATATGAGCCCAAAAATTTAGCATTTTCCGTGCTACTGTCTTAACAATGTTAAACAATGCTGATGTAGAAACCAAATGATATCCTATAAAGATATGAACCAACAGTTGCTGCTATTCATTTTTATTTTACTGTGAAGTGCACCAGCACATATATTGAATAACAGAATCAAGCAAAATCAGGGGAAAATATAATTTCAAGACAAATCAAGATTTATAGTCGACGTCAGGGTTCAAAAACCCGGTGGTAACCGGCCTGTTACCACCGGTAACCGGTTCTACCGGTAGAATAAAAACCGGTGGTTTTTTATTTAATTCAAATTTAAAATTTTGAAGGTAAAAGTTAGTTTCACTAATGTTGTTTACATTGTTTAACACTAATGGAATGTATTAGAAAGATACTTGCACCTCCCGTGCTTGACTTTATACTTGTTGCCATAAATGTATTAGGAAGTTCTAATTTCAAATTTGAAAAACCGGTTTTTTGGACGGTAACCAGCCGGTTTTCCGGTTTCAAATTCAAATTTCGATACTTGAAATTTGGCCAGCTTTCTGGTTTCTGCCACCGAGCAGTACCCCCCCGGGTACCGGAATTTCTAACCTTGGTCTACGCTTCGTAGAAATATGTCAGATAAATTATAGTGATAGAAAGAAACATGGGGGAAACGGAACTCCAAGAAATTAGACGAACTTACTTTTGGGAACACTGTAGCTTCAACAAATTTCTCTGCACCATGACGAGTGAACCCTGTGGCGACATCCTCCGCTAATTTACACTCGATATAGACCTACCTATTGAACTTGGTCATGATTTTGGAAAAAACCTAGCTACTTCTCTGTACAACTGCTCCCCTTCAAATGGCTTGGAGACGTAGCCATCCATTTCACTTTTCAGGCACTCCTCATGTGTTGCCTGGATAACATCTGCTGTCATGGCCAATATTGGAGTTCGCCACCTCCTAACATTAGCACATTTTGGTGGCACTTCTCCACGTTCTATTAACTCATTTAGATCTCTTTCCATCACTCTAATCCTCCTAGTGACTTCAAATCTGAGAAAAAGTACATAATGCATGATAAAACTTAAGCAATCTATGAAGTGACAAACTAGTACTTAAAAAGAAAAAATGAGCAGCCACAGAAAAGACTTACCCATCCATTTCTGGCATTTGTATGTCCATGAAACAAGCATCAAAATTGTGAGGTGGTTTTAGCAATGTTATTGCTTTCTTCCCGCTGTCTGCACAAGTTACTTCTGCACCATACTTCTTGAGAGCACCAGCAGCCACTTTCAGGTTCACAACATTGTCGTCAACCACAATGATTTGCTTCTTCTGGAGAAGGCTACCCAATGTTGAATTGCCAACCACTCCATTCCTGCAATGCACTTTATCTACCCCACCCAATGCTCGCCGAAGTGAGACCTGAAGCATGATTGCACGAAGCGGCTTCATGATTACATTCAAGTTATGCTCCCTAGATATATGTGAATTGCTTTTGATAGAACTTGTAGGGTTCTCCAAAAGAAAGAACTTTGGAGAGTCTGACCGATCCTTGTTCCTCAATTTGCTAACCAAAAGAGGCATGGAATGAGATTCCTTCAGCCAAGTTTCCTTGTCAATCAGCACTAGCTTTGCAACCAGTGATCCACAGTTCATTTTAGGAATAACTTGATTTAGGTCAGTAGTCAATTCTGTTTGAACTCCAAGTCTTTGCAAATGGTACTTGGTAACCTTGGCACGGACCGGCCTATGATCAACCACCAATGCATTGGTCCCTTTAAACTCTGACGATTGGTTCTCATTTCCATTGGAGCATGCCCTCATAAGCACCACAGTGAAGGTGAAAGTAGAACCAACATAGCTTTTGCTTACAAACCCGATCTCTCCCTTCATGAGATTAACCAAGCACTTGCTGATGCTTAACCCAATTCCAGTGCCCCCATGGATGCGCGCAATGGACGGACCAACCTGCATGAAAGGGGTGAATACGCGGGATTGGGCATCAAACGGGATGCCGACACCAGTATCTTCAACAGATATTATCAATCTTATTGAGTCAGATGTGATGGGCGTAAAAGTCATCTCAGATGAGTGTAATTCCCTATTGAAAAGTCGAAAGTTCTCCCAACTATCCCTCCTGTTGGCTACCGGGTAGCCACTTAAGGTGTTCGTGTATGGAATTCCCGTATCCACCTCTAAACAACTCATGACCTCTTCTACGACATGAACTGTCAAGTAGATATGCCCTCTCTCTGTGAACTGTGAAAAATAGAAGTTGTCAGTCAATAAATAACAGAACGCATAAAAATGAAAAAATATATTACACTGATTCATATTTCCATTTGTGTTATTCATGTATAGCAGTTTTCTTACTTTTATTGAGTTCCCCACGAGATTTGTAATGATTTGCCTCATCCTACCAGGATCACCAATAAGTGTATGTGGAACTTGATCAGAGACATAGACTGCCAACTGCTCTCACAGTATATCATAATAACAAAATCGTGAAAAACGAAAACAAAGTTAGCGTATTATAACAAAATACAGCAAAACTGCAGTGCATGAATTTACTCTTTAATTACCTCCAGTCCTTTCTCCTGAGCTTTTCCACAGAAGAGAGACAAAATGTCATCACAAACTGTTCTAAGATCAAAGGGCACTGCCTCGAGCTCGAGTGTGCCAGACTCAATCTTCGCCTGATCAAGAACCTTGTTTATGAGAGATACCAAAGCTTTTCCACTAGCTTGGGCGGTTCTAACATAGTCTTGCTGCGTAGTGTCCAGATCAGTATCCATGAGCATTTGGAGCATTCCTGAAGAGAGAGAGAGAGAGAGATTATTTAAATCCGTGAGCTCTAAATAACAATGAAGAACACATTATGGATTAGATTAACTAAACACTCACCTAGAACACCATTCATTGGAGTTCTGATCTCATGTGAAACTGTAGCCAAGAACTGCAAACAAGCAAAATGACATGGAATTAGATGATTCACTTAGACAAGACATTATGGGTTTGTAGTAAGATTACTCACCTGTGACTTAGCAACGTCTGCAGCTTCCGCTTGCTTCTTGAGAACCATCATCTTTTGATAATCGTCTTCAACTTTGGCAATACGATTGACAGTAGCATAAAATATGTGACAAGTCAGCAAAGCAATCACAAGAGTTCCAAATGATGATGTTATTGCCAGCCATGGCCATGGTGGCATTTGCATGAACCTGTTGAAGAGAAATAGAACACACGGACAGATTTTAAAGAACAGATCACATGAACACTATACTGAATACATTCCAATTTCAGGATTCATAAAAGGGAGAGCAACAAATCAAACACCTGCAATGCATCTCGTGCCTTCTTGATGGATCGCCAAAGTTGAGCATGCTGACATGATACATGCCACTGCCTGTATCATTCGAACCATACATACTGATTGGCTTCTCATTAGTAGTATCATACACATTCACCATGATGGATTGCTTGCCCGCAAGTTGATGAAGCAACTTATCAACCAGTGCTTCTATATCAAATATGCCACCTAAATAGCTGTTTGCAAGCAAAAGCAGTCAGTTAGGATTCTGCTACATAACTTCAGATTGGAATAGCAGGCTCGTGCAGACTTTACCCGATAGCAGCTTGGATGCGCTCCTGTGGCCTCGCATTTGCAGGAAGCTCTGACTTGTATACCGTGTATGTCGAGATCACCCCGAGGCGATTATTCAGTAGCTTAAAAGGAGCCGTCAGAACACCCTTCCCGGATTTTCTAGCGCGTACTATGTTTTCGCGATCCTCCTGCAGAAGCAAACCATACAATTTTCTCAAGAAAATTACTATGATGGAAACATCGGTAACTCCGAATAAACAGTTCTTTTCCAAAGTAAAAAAGGCCAAGATAAGATGGAACCTCACAGTAAGGTAGTAAGATTTTTTTTTTCTTGCCCTTCATGGTTAAAACACTAGCTACAGTCTGAGCTGTGAAACCACATGGTGAGCACCAAAGATTGCAGCTTTTTACGGCCCTAGGCTAAAAGATCAAATCTTGACAGGGGAAAAACACCGACGAGAGATGTGGAAAAAAAAATCCTCACGTTCCCGGAGAGCATATCGAAGGAGACGACATGCTTGTAGGCGTCCTGCGCGAAGATGACGGGGACGTACTCCTCGGCCGGCTCGCGGATCTCCCCGGCGGCGGCGTCCCCCGGCCCCGGCGACAGCTTCTTGGACGAGTACATCTTCTTGATGCTCCACCCCTGCTGGCGCTCGAACTGCTCCCTCTCGGCGTGCGTCACCCGCACCGCGTACGCCACCCCGCTCGTCAGCGGTCGCTCGAACGCCGTCCTCTCCGCGTACCTCGCGAACGTCATCTGCAATCAGACAGACCATCCACCGTCATCCATGGTGCGTGGTTAATTAGCCATGAATTGAAAAGGCAAAGCAAGAAAAGATTGTGCCTTTAAGCTCAAGGTACCTGGTCGATGGCGGATGGGTTCTTGGAGTGGTGGAAGGTGGAGACGAGGATGGCGAGGGCCTGGAGGTGGTTCATGCTGACGTTGAACTGGTCCTGGAGCATGCGGGCGCGCTCGTCGCACATGCTGGCGAGCGACTCCCGGCGCTTCTCGACGGCCTGGGAGTTCATGAAGAACAAGATCCGGCAGGAGGCGAGCGACCAGCCGACGACCCAGAGCAGCAGCAAGGACCGCCACCACGTGTCCCGCACCTTGAGCGACCCAAGGTAGTGGCTGTACACGTGGCTCCGCAGCGCCTTGGCGGACAGCTTCTCCGGCAGCGGCAGCCGCATCCTGTCGAGCCCCAGCCCCAGGAAGCCCAGCCCGGCCTCCGCGCCTTTCCCATCCATCACCGGTCCTCCTGCTCGGGCTCTTCTCAAGCGAGCACCGGTCATTCGGCTACATCGCCGGCGAGGACGCTCCCCTGCTTCCGCTCCCCCTCTCGCGGCGCATACGTAGCAGCCGGAGACACACGCGTACACGAGGCAGCAAATTAATGGATGCCGAGCTGTAGCAGAGCCACCCTCACTGTTGCCTTCAATTCAATGCCCAAAAAGGAGCAAAGACCCACACACTTTCTTCCTTCCCTTGCTCCCCCGCTCTACCCCCTTGTTTCTCTTCTTGGTTCTTTCTGCTCAGCCTTTCAAGAACCTGTCTGCCTGTTGCCACCCCAAGAAACAGGCCGCCAGCAAATCCTGGAGGCCTTTGACCAGGGAGAAGAGGGGACGAGAGATGGCCAGATGAGAAGAGCAGCAGCAACAGCAACTCTCAACGAGAGCAGCTAGAAGAAACAGGAAGCTAGCTTAGGTAGGGGAGAGAGGAAGAGACTGCAGACCAGAGAGGACAAAGCATTGGGGAGGAGGGAGATTGGGTTGATTGGAGCAGAGGAGAAAAGCAGGTGCGGTGAGGTTGGAGCGGAGGTGGAAAAGGAGAAAAAGGGTGGAGCAGCATGGCAGAGGAGGAACAGCAGGAGGGGAGGGGTGGGATTGGGGGAAAGGAAGGGAAGGGAAGAAGGTGGCACCAACACAACAGCTGGAGAGGCCAGCGCGCCAGTGGCTCCTTCTTCCTCCCCATCTCATCCCTTCCTTCTCTCTTCTGTGCCTTTACGAGCCTACTCTCTCTCTCTCTCCTCTACACTACAGTTTTAGTCATAAATCAAAATCACAATTAAAAACTTAAACTACGAGTCAGTGAGAGCGTAGCTCTAATCTCACTCCACCTCAAAACAAAAGGGGAAAAACCCACAAGGCAGTGCAACACTGCTGCTACTGCTTGGTAAGTTTTGTTTAAGCCTTTGTTGAGAGGGGACTTGGCAAGAGGTGCTTATACGGACAAGGGAGCGATTTGATATGCTTACCATGTGTTTTTAGGGTGCTGTTTGAACAAATGGGCGCATATTTATGTTTACATTTACCTTACGTCGAACCAAAATCGAGCTTAATAAAAGAAAAGTACTACTATTTCCACATTTGCTACATAGAGTTGAACTTTGCTAATTAGGTATAAATAGATGAATCATTCTGCGTCTATGTTGGTCTGTTCTTTTTGATTTTTCAGTGACTTTTGATTTCGATTTTTTTTTAGCAATTACTATCCAATAGACTAATAAATTGCAGCTAAAAACTATAAGACACGGTCTACAGGAACAACCTCGTTATCACGCTTGCGTATAATAGCATATGTGGGCCTATATCACTGTTCTCTTGTCAAAACTTACCACCGTATCATTATCTACGTGACCTAAATCTCTTCATTTAACAAAAAAGAGGGGAAAAAAGCACGAGGGATAAACCCTGGCGATGAGTTGGGTGCGGGTAAACCAATTTGGAGGATGGGGTGGGGATAGGACGAGGAGGAATGATAAGGCGCGGGGCCCGCATAAGCCGCCACCATTGGGGACAAGCTGTTGTCTTCCTCCGGAGATGATGGAGAGCACTCGCTCCTCGCTAGCTGCTCTCTCCTCTTCCCTCTCTTCTTCTCTAGGGTTCCGTTCCTGCGATGGATTGCATTGCATTGCAGGCAGGGCGCTCTCGTCCCCATCCTCTGCTTGCTTCGCTCTGTATCCTAGCTAAGCTCTGCTTTGGACTCTTGCTATCCCCCAGTTATATGAGAGAATGGGGACGAGAGAGGGGACGCATGCTTAGCTTTTGCTTGGCCTTAGGAGGACGATGTGCGAGCGAGATGGAAGAAAGGGCGGTGATTCTAAGGCTCCGCTCACCGCCGATGGTTAAGGAGACGGATCGACTCGAGTCATCCGATCGTGACATGACACGTGCGGACGAATGAAAATCGAGCGTACATTTTCCATCCGACGGCCGCGGAAGCTATAATGTCATTTCGCACGCGAAACAGTGTACTTTCCACGGGACGGGAAACATGTACGAAAATTCGGGCGTTCGCTTGAAAAAAAGTGGGTTACACCACTTCAATCGATCAGAAGACTAAGCATGCCAAATCTCGCCCATTTGTACTAATTCGAAAAGGTCTCATTTTGTGTTAGTTTGGCCTGATTCTGTTCTAACTTTTTTAAATACGGTTATATCTTCACAGATAATACAAAAGGAAACAAAACAACGCTAAGAAACCAACATGTTCCAAACGACTTTTAACTCATAAAAACCAGAAGCAAGGAAATATAGCTATTCGGAACGGAGCCTGTAGTCCATCGGTTCACTTAAGGGGTGCTCATTTGGGATTATAAATCTAGCTGTTTTGTTACTGTAGCAGCTTTTTTTGTATTGTAATTGCTATTAGCTTTTCAACGTAATTAAATTTAAACAAAAGAAAGAAAAACATGTTTATATTATCATGAACAATACAAAAGAATAAAGAAACAAAAAACCCAAAAATAAATTAAAAGTTAAAAAATGAAATTAAAAAACTAGAAGCTTAGCACACCCTAAACGTTGAGACATGCTTGCTCTTCACTGAACTGCTCTGGCCTCAACACAGGAAGGCATGTGCACAGCAACGACAGCACTCTGTTGTACTGTGCTGTGCATGTGGAAAATGCACATGCATGAGAGGCGCCAAAGTTTTTTCCTTTCAAATTGCTGTGTTAGAGTAGTGCTTAACACTCAAAGTCTCATTTAACGACGACAGTTGCCAGAAGAGTTGCTAAAAGAAAACAGAGGCGTTTTTTGCTTGTAAAATATATATATATTCACCCTCCTTATGAGTTATGACACTGTGCGCTTGCAGTCAGAAAGAGGCGCAGATTAAAGCTGACTAACCATTACGTTTCCGAAAAGACCCATTTAGATTTGTTCTTCAATGCAGCTGGCCGGGATTATCCTGTGAGGCGGTGTCCGTCCAATGGCAACGTCTAAACATGTCAAGACATTGAACAAAGAAAGAATTATACTACTACTCCAGTAAAGAAGAAGAAGAAGAAGAAGAATCATCCTGTGAATTTTGATGCACTTGCCTGCGACTCACACTCACACGGTGCATTCTTTCTAGTAGTATAGTTTTTTTTTGTTGCCTGTTGTGATATAAGCACAACAGTAGATACACCTTTTCTTTTTGGAGATATAGAACTAAGAAAGCTAAAGCCAATTGACAGAGAAAGAGCTCGTGCAAAAATGAGTGGATTTGGCCATCTCATACCCCTCTTAGGGGTTTATATACATAAATAGGATAGGGTGGAAAATGATCATCCTACCTCTTAATAGTTACAAAATTTAAGTGTATATTGTTGTATTCCTTTATATTATTGGACATATTGCAAGTCTCATACATGGGGAGTTATATTATTGGACATATTGCAAGTCCCAGACATGGGGAGTTGGGCCACCCCTTACAGTAAGCACGAAGGTCATAATAGACGAGCTAATTCAACTGCTAGCTCCATCCCCCGGGGGTCTAGAAGCTCTAAACCTCTCGTAATAAGGTTCTTCTTTTACTGATCATGACGTGGTCGTGGAGTCCCCCAACAGGGCCGGAGCCGTCACGTCGAGGTCGTGGCTTGAAGCAGGCAGCACGAAGACGCGGGCGACGAAGTCTCACGCTAAAGCCGTGGTCGACCTGTCGAGGTTGTGCCTCCAACGCGGACGATATGTAGAGACGGAGTTGTAGGTCAGACCACCTCTCCGAGACAATGCCTACGAATAGGACGACAAATTCCCCTGAAAATTCGCACATGAAACTGTACTTTCCACGGGACGGGAAATATGTACCAATTCGCTTAAAAAAAAAGTGGGTTACACCACTTCAATTGATCAGAAGACTAAGCATGCCAAATCTCGCTCATTTGTACTAATTCGAAAAGAAGGTCTCATTTTGTACTAGTTTGGTTTGATTACGTTCTAAACAGTGTTTTAAAAATGGAACTATCAGACCATATATTTTCCCGTATACAAGCAACAAGTGCCTTTACTTGTTAGCCGGTTATATATTGTAGCACTCAAATAATAATAATAAATAAAAGTAAACCCTAATCTAAATATAGCCTTAAAAAGAGGACCTCTCTTCTCTTTCGTACTGTCTTTTTCTAGACCAGGTTTCAATCTATTATCTCTCTCTGCCCGTGCCGTTTAGGGGTGGAAACGGATCGAATACGGTCGAATAGTCTCAAATACGAATATGGATTCATGTTTTTAAAACGGATACGGATATGAATTCAAACATTCTCGAATACGAATACGAATAGAATGTCGTAACGAATACGAATTCGAATCGGATATATGCTTAATTCGGTCAAATACGAATATCCTCCTACGAATGTTGTAATCGACCGGTTTTTCCGATTAGCGGTTTTAAATTCAAATTTTGATATTTGAAATTTTCTCAAAATATGATTTCCACAGTTCATATTTCTGGCACAATTGTTTATTCGCACATGTAGCCTACATGATAGCAATTGTATCCATCGACAAAAACTGTAAACATCACCTCGTTCTATAATGATTTCATATTCGTGGAATTCAGGCGCTTTATAGTTTAGTAATGCACGCATCCAACCTGACAAATGGCAATAGCCGCCGCCACCGAAATGGTAGCAGGTAGAAGCAGTCGCCGGCCGGAGTGTACTAATTGAGGACTTGAGGTCTTGGCTCTTGAGTCTTGAGTACTAGTTGAGGAAATCTGGAAATGAGGAGTTGAGGAGTTAGTCTTGAGTCTTGAGTACTAGTTGAGCGAAATGAGGAGTGTACTAGTTGAGGTCTTGGCTCTTCCTCTTCTGCTCTTGGCTCTTGACGCTGTGACAGAGACACGCTACTTCGCTGAGTTCGCTCTCGCTCGCCAGCGTCGCCGCTCGGACGCTCAGTACTCGCCACTCGCGTCGCTAGGCAGTCGCCAACTTGCCACACCCAGACTCACGTTCGATCTCGGACGCTCGGCTGGCCCAGACTCGCCACTCGGTACTCGGTGTCTCGGTTAACCGAATGAGTAAATGACTCGTGAGTACTGAGTCGTGACTTGTGACTCCCGCGCGGCCGCGCGTGACTCCCGCCTTGGCGTGCCATTCGCGCTATGGAGAATTGGCGATTGGCGAGCCGGTGCCCGGTGGCAATACGAATACGAATATGAATACAAATATGAATACAGATGTTCTCGGATACAAATGCGAATACGAATACGAATACGAATACTCTCGAATACGAATACGAATATTCTCGAATACGAATGCGAATACGAATATTCTCAAATACGGATACGAATATTGTCGAATACGAATACGAATTTTTGCTTACCACATTCACATTTTCTCGAATACGAATATCGGATAAAACGAATTATCTGTTACTATTTTCCACCCCTAGTGCCGTTGTTGTTAAAAGAAAACAGAGGCATTTTTTGCTTGTACAATATATATATACTCACCCTCCTTATGACACTGCGCTTGCAGTCAGAAAGAGGAGATTAAAGCTGACTAACCATTACGTTTCCGAAAAGATCCATTTAGATTTGTTCTTCTTCAATGCAGCTGGTCGGGATTATCCTGTGAGCCGGTGTCCGTCCAATGGCAACGTCTAGACATGTCAAGACAAAGAACAAAGAAAGAATTATACACGGTGAATTTTGATGCCCTTGTCTGCGACTCACACGGTGCATTCTTTCTAGTAGTATAGTTTCTTTGTTACCTCTTGTGATATAAGCATAACAGTGGGTACAAGGTATCTTTTTAACACTGGGTACAACCGTACAAGGTATCTTCTTTCCCCTTAGAGGATATGGAACTAAGGAAGCTAAAGCCAATCGATGGAGAAAGAGCTCGTGTAAAAATAAGTGGATTTGGCCATCTTATGCCCCTCTTGGGAGTTTATATACATAAATAGGATAGAGTGCGAAATTCTCATCCTACCTCTTAATAATTACAAAAGTTGAGTGTACATTGTTGCATTCCTTTATACTATTGGACCTGTTGTAAGACCCAGTCATGGGGGGCTGGGCCACCCCCACAATAATAATCCCTTGACAACAAGCGCGGAGGTCCCAAGGGGCAAGCTGACATGACCAATTGCCCCAGCACCCTGTCCCATGACAACAAGCACGAAGGTTCCGATGGGTGAGCTGATTCACTACTAGCTCTAGCCCCCGGTGGTCTAGAAGCTCTAAACCTCTCGGAATAAGGTTCTTCTTTCATTGATCATGACGTGGTCGTGGAGTCCCCAGACAGGGCCAGAGCCGCCACGTCAAGGTCGTGGCTCAGACGCAGGCACGCGCGTAGACATGTGCGACGAAGTCCCACGCCGAAGTCGTGGCCGTCCCGTCGAGGTCGTGCCTCTGACGCGGGCGACACGTAGAGGCGGAGTCGTGGGTCGGACCGTCTCTCCGAGGCAATGCCTACGAGGAGGGCGGCGAAGTCCCCCGACGTGGCCTGGGCCGCCCCGTCGAGGTCGAGCCTCCAAAGTGGGTGGCGTGTTGACGCGGGCGACGAAGTCGAACAACAAAGTCGTAGCCGTCCCATCGAGGTCCTGCCTCCGACACGAACGAGTATCGACAAAATCGCGACCATGAGATGGTCGATCGTCGACGGAGTCTGGACCACGAGGTGGTCAGACAAGTATCGACAAAGTCGTGACCACAAGGTGATCGAGCGCCAACAAAGTCACGACCATGAGGTGGTCAATTGTCGACAGAGTCTGCATCAATCATGACATGGTCGTAGGCGTCGACGAAGTAAATGGCGGGACGAAGACTTGAAGCGTGTGCTCCGTTCCCCACCCTTCGGACTGGCGTCGACGAAGACAACGACGGGATGAAGACTTGAAACGTGCGCTCTGTCCCCCACCGCTCGAACGCATATCGACGAAGTCACGACCACAAGGTGATCGAGCGTAGACAGAGTCTCGACCCCGAGGCGGCCGGACGAGTGTCGGCGAAGTCATGACCACGAGTTGATCGAGGATCGACGGAGCCTCTACCCCAAGGCGGTCGGACGAGTGTCAATGAAGTCGCGACCACAAGGCAGTCGGACGAGCGTCGACGTAGCCACACCCATGAGGTGGTCAAGCGTCAATGAAGTCTTCACCCCGAGACGGTCGAACGTGTGTCGAAGAAGTTATGACGACGAGGTGGTCAAGCGTAGACGGAGTCTTGACCCCGAGGAGGTTAGACTAGGGTCAATGAAGTGGGGACCATGAGGTGGTCAAACATCAATGCAGTCTTGACACCGAGGTGGTCGGACGAGTGTCGGCGAAATCGCGACCACAAGGTAGTCAAGCGCCGACAAAGTCTCAACCCCAAGGATGTCGAACGAGTATCGTGAAGTCGTGACGACAAGGTGGTCGAACATCGACAAAGTCTCGACCTCGAGATGGTCGGACGAGTGTAGACGAGGTCACGGCCATGAAGTGGTTGAGCGCCAATGAAGTCTCGACCCCGAGGCGATCGGACGAGTGTCGACGAAGTCGTGACCACGAGGTGGTCGAGCGTCGACAGAGTCTGAACCACGATGTGGTCGTAGAGTGTCTCATGACTATATCGATCATGACGTGGTTGTGGGTGTTGATAAAGTTTTGACCGCGAGGTGGTCAGACGAGTATTGATGAAATCATGATCACGACGTGGTCGTAGAATGCCTGATGACTATGTCGATCATGACATGGTCGTGGGCGTCGATGAAGTCACGACCCCGAGGGCATCGAACGGGCGCCGACCAAGTCACGGTGAGATGAAGTCTTGAAGCGTGTGCGCTTCATCCCCCACTCTTCGGACTAGCGACGATGAAGTCAGCGACGGGTTGAAGGCTAGAAGCGCGAGCAGTTCATCCCCCTGCTCTTTGAACTAGCGTGGACGAAGACAGCGGTAGGACGAAGTCTTGAAGCATGCGTGCTTCGTCCCCCACCCTTCATCCCACCGTCGACGAAGTCGGCAGTGGGATGAAGGTTTGAAGTGCGCTCTCCATCTCTGAAAGATCAAGCTCCGTTTAAGTTGGTTTTAGTGATAATGATAAATACTATTATGATGTTTTGGTGATAATGACAAATGTATATATGAGACTAATATGTTGTTTGAGTTTATTAATGCTTAGTCTTATTTGAATGAAAATGTGAAATCATTGAGAAATACATTCGATATGTTTCTTATAATCCTGTTGCATTTCTCACATCCAAACATATGATTAAATGATAAATCTATCATGGGACTAATATGTTTATGCAAGTATATTATAGCTTAGTCTCATTTTGATGGAAAGGTAAAATCAAAAGAGGTATGCACTCGAAATCACACTTTCTCATACACTAGTACATTCCTTAGATTCAAAATATAGATTGAACTTCACAAATAATCCAAAATGAATGTGCATATGTTCTCTTTATATACACTTGTATGCACACATTTAGGGGGGCTCTCTCTATGTCTTAGAGTTTTATAAGTATTGATCCATGCTTCTTTAATATGCATATTTAGGATCTTTACCTTGGAATACATTCTTGAGTATATATATATAGCTTGTGTAGTTTATATATACTCATGTGCAATCGTGTTGTTATCTAACTTCTCCATTATGTGTTAATGGTTGGAGGATTAATGACAACCAGATAAGTAAGCTTTGTTTAAAGCTTATCGTATAGTGTACAATTATTGTGTACAAATTGTATACTCGCAAACCAATTTTAATCTCATTGCTTGTTGAGATTGTCATGAATTACCAAAATGGAAGATTATTGAATCTAGTCCCTCTATTTATGTGTTAATGGTGAACTTTGGTAATTGTTGACAATTATTTTGTTTACTAACATTTTCCATGAGTTGGATGAATATGTTAGTTCCACAAATGAGGATGACATGGGATGACTTCATGTGTTGAAGATCATCAAGTCAAGATACTACATGAAAGAAGGCTTCATGTGTTGAAAGCCATCAAGAAGATGATGCATCATGAGTTGATGCATGTCTAAGAGGATATAATCATGTGTTGATTTTAAAGTCGAGTAAAGATCATCATGTGTTGATGGAGTTGAATAAAATGATGCATCATGAGTTGATGCATGTCAAGATGATGACCTAAGGCAAATGTATGACTAGCTAGGGCTAAGGATATGTTCCTAGTCTTTTACCGGTCTTGGTGTCTTGTTGGAAGACCGGATTCCTACTATAGGTTGGCGTATTATTAAGAGAGGTCATGTTTAGTAGTTTGAGTCTCATCATGTGTTGATGGTTCAACCTCACCTCATCTAGCTCATGTTGGTATGAGGCTTGTATTTGTGGATGTGTTTTGCAAATAGTTGAAACTCATGTGTTGAATCCTTGCAACATGGGACTATGCATTGCAAATGTGTTTTGCAAGTGCTTGAAGTCCACGTTCCATTCTTTGTGATATGAGCCTTATATTTACAAATGTGTTTTGCAAATGGTTGAAGCTCATATATAATTTTTGTAGCATGTGACTTAGGTTTGCGAATGTGTTTTACAAATATGAGAAGTCCATGTACAAATGTGTTTTGCAACTTGTTAAAAATCATGTTTGATCCTTGTGTGCATGATATTATAGTTTGCAAATGTGTTTTGCAAAGTTTGTTGACATATCTGCACTTCTTAGGAAAATCGGAACTACCGGCTCTGTGTGAGCGATACTACCGGACATCGGAAGTAGCGGCATGTGTTGCGCGGTACTACCGGATGCGAGTGGTCTGAGCAGTTTTGTGTGAGCGGCTCGTCCGGTCGTCGAGAGTACCGGCTCACAGACCTGAATTTGCCTAGCGGTCAGACCGGCCTGCTATCGGTAGTCATACCAGCCTGTTCAGTCTTGCCCGGGCCGAAAGGGCAGTTTGACCGTCGAGAGGTCGGACCGGAGCTCATTCGGCGGTCAGACTGGCATGCTACAGGCGGTCAAACCAGCCTGATATCGGCGATTAGACCGACATGCTCCCGGCGATCCGACCGGCATGGTGATAGCGGTCTGACCGACTTCGCCGATTTTTATGAGAAGCAGTATATCCGTTATGTTTTGCGGTCTGACCGAGCCTGACGGTCTGACCCATCCTGTGTGGGCGGTCTGACCAGACCTGGCGATCTGACCAGTCTTGTGTGGGCGGTCTGACTGGGTTTTCTCTGCAACGACTATTTTTATGACCGTTAGCGAGACGAGCGGAAGTACCGGTCTCTAGCCGGTGGTACTTCTGATTTCCTAGATTTTTTAGGGATTAGGCTCCAACGGCTAGTTTTTTGGTGTGGGGGTATAAATACCCCCTTGTGGCCGGTTGGAGATATGGTTGGTTAACTCATTTATGTTGTTTTGAGCTAGAGTGAGGTTTTCCACTCAGTTGTGAATGTGTTGCACTTTGTGAGAGAGGAGAAGGGACATAGAGTGCATGTGTTGCATCTAGAGGTGGACTTAGTGTCCAATTGAGGTTGTGTATCCGTTTCACGTGGTGAGAGTCAAGCAAGGGGCTTGACTTGTTACTCTTAAAGTTTGCCGATTCTTAGACGACGTTGGATGCATCGTGCACGGTGATCTTCTCAAAGAAGGTTGTGAGAAGACCCGGCAAAGTTTTGAAGGTTAGAGCTCACCTACCCGGAGCGGAAAAGAGCCACCACTAGTGAAATTGAGGTGGAAAGCATAATTCATGGAGCCGGTCCAATTCATTTGGGCTAACCTCAACGTGGACAAGGGGAGACCAGCAAGTCTCCGAACACCACGGTAAAAAGAGACCATGTCTATTATGGTTTGTTTTTCTTGTGCTCGATTTACATTCAAGCAATTTACATGCATAGAATTAATTTGATTGCTTATCAACCTAGAGTTGCAAACATTGACATAGCCTAGTATTGTTGGTGCACTTAGACGAGCTTGTTTGATTTAGGCGCTATTTGTGCTAAACGAATTTGATTTAAGCTTCTGCGTTGTTTACTTGGTTTAGACAAATAGAAAATATCTTAAATTGCGATAAATAATTTAGAACAATTTTTAGACCGCCTATTCACCTCCCTCTAGCCAGACTGCTCGATCTTACAATCTCCCGCACGAGTGTCGATGAAGTTATGATCACGAGGTGGTTAGACGGACGTCGATGAAGTCACGACCCCAAGGGGGTCGGACGGGCATTGACGAAGTCCCGACGTCGAGGTGGTCGTATAGTCCCTCACGACTACATCGATCAGGCATGGTCGTAGGCATCGACGAAGTCCCGACATGGTCGAACGAGTGTCGAAGAAGTCACGACCGTGAGTTGGTTGTAGAATGCCTCACGACTATGTCCATCATGATTTGGTCGTGGGCATCGACGAAGTCACGACCCTAAGGGGGTCGGACGAGCATCGACGAAGTCGCGGCCATTAGGTGGTCGTAGAATGTCTCACGACTACGTCGATTAGGACGTGGTCGTGGGTGTTAATGAAGTCGGTGGTGGAACAAAGACTTGAAGCGCGTGCTCTGCCCCCCTTCAGACTAGCGTCGACGAAGTCAGCGGCGGGACGAAGGCTTGAAACGCACTCTGTCACCCACTGCTCGGACGGGTGTCGACGAAGTCGCGACCATGAGGTAGTCGAGCATTGACAAAGTCTCGACCCTAAGGCGATCAGACGAGTGTCGATGAAGTCATAACCACGAGGCGGTCGAGCATCAACGAAGTCTCGAGACCGAGGCGACCGGACGAGTGTCAACGAAGTCATGACCACGTGGTGGTCGGACAGGCATCGACGAAGTCAGTGGCGGGATGAAGACTTGAAGCGCATGCTCCATCCCCTATCGCTCGGACCGAGTCGACGGGCGGTACCTCGAGGGGAACCGCTGCTTGATGTCGCTTGCAGGTAAACTCCCTGGTGGGATGTGTGAAGCGCATAAGCCTCATCGGGGTCATCGCTAGTGTAGGGGACTCCCTGGTGGGATGCGCGAAGGAAGGGGGTACCTCTGCTAGCGCCCACACCACATGATTTATTTATACTCCTTAGAGTTCGCGCGGAGGTCGTGGACTCTGTGCGGGTATTTGTACTCTATAGAGTTCGCGCATAGACCGTGGATTCCGCGCAGCTATTTATACTCCGTAGAGTTCGCGCGGAGACCGTGGACTCTGTGTGGCTATTTATACTCCGTAGAGTTCGCGTAGTGACCGTGGAATCCGCACGACTATTTATACTCTAGAGAGTTCGTGCAGAGACTGTGGACTCAACGCGGCTATTTATACTCCGTAGAGTTCGTGCGGAGACCGTGGACTCCACGCGGCTATTTATACTCCATAGAGTTCGCATGAAGACCGTGGATTCCGCGTGGGTATTTATACTCTATAGAGTTCGCACAGAGACTGTGGACTCCACGCGGGTATTTCGCGACCACGAGGTGGTAGTATAATGCTTCATGATTACGTCCATCATGACATGGTTGTGGGCATCGGCGAAGTCGCAACCACAAGGTGGTCGATTACGTACGCGGTCGAACGCAGCTCTCGCTCAAGGGCGGAACTGTCGCTCGATGCCATTAGCATGGAGAACACCCTATCGGGCCACTAGCACCCATACCGTGTGATTTATTTATACTCCGAAGAGTGGCCCGGGACACACAAGGTTCCCGACGCTTTATACTCCGTAGAGTACACCGGGGCCGAAGCCACCGTGTGATTTTTTTTATACTCCATAGAGTTGTTTGGGACGGCTAAGTTCATTACGCTTTATACTCCACAGAGTACGTTGGGACGGAAGGCCGCTGTGCGATTTTTTATACTTCGTAGAGTTGCCCAGGACGGCTAAGTTCCTGATGCTTTATAGTTCGCAGAGTACACCGGGGCATTAGGCCACTATGTTATTTTTTTTTGTACTCCGTAGAGTACGCCAGGGCACGAGGCCACCGCGTGATTTGAGCACAAATTAGATCGAATAGCGACAGGGAGGAATGCTAAAACCCACAAGTGTAAAACATCATGTATGCATACTACATGATCATTTTGAAGTTTCTCTACCTTCTTACCTTTGTAGCGTTTTCCTTCTCGTTGGTGAAAATCCAACGGATCTCTCTCATGGTGGCGATTCTTCCTCGCGCAGCTTTTTGCGCGCCCCATACGGACGATGCCATTTGTTGTGGTATGAGCACAATAATGGGTACATAGTACCCCTTTTTCCCTTGGGGGATATGAAACTAAGGGAGCTAAAGCCAACTGATAGAGACAAAGCTTGTGTAGAAATGAGTGGATCTGGCCATCTCATACCCTTCTTAGGGGTTTATATACATAAATAATGCGCCATTATAGCATGTCAAGTGCAATCTCACCTAGCCCGCAGGCTCCAGCCATGTGGAACCCAAGTCTAACTTACCTATGTCTATGATGATATCGATCCATTGGTTCTTTTGGGCTTATGACCCTACTCAAGTTAGCTTATACTTTTGGTTTTTAGCTTTTACATTTTTAATTTCTCTTTTTCTGAATTTTTGTTTTTTGCCTTTTCTTTTTTCCTGTATATTTTTGCACTGTCAGTGATAAGATAACCTTTTTATTTTTTAAAATTTAATTACGCCAAAAAAAATTACAATAGTTACAGTAAAAAAACTCTCAAACAGTACTAAAGAAGCCCAAAAGCCAAGAGCATAAGCCCAAATGAGTACAAGCCCTATGGCTTTTGGTTTATATATAGTAACTAGCTTTTAAACGGTGCGTCTTTTAAGGTATGGTCTACAAGTCGATTGTAGTAGATACTGTATCGAATTCATCTATATGACCAAAATCACACGCGAGTGTCTCTTTGTACTCTCTCTTGTTGACAATCAGAATTCAAAAATTTAAACTAAAAGCTATAATCCAAAAGAACCCACTAGATAAAGGCTTTCTCTGAGCTACTCCCTCCGTCTATGTTTATAAGGTGTATTTTCTGTTAACACATAGATAAAGGAGACAGTGAAATGACTAGATTACTCCTAATTATTATCTCTAAGCATAATATTTAATGTATGCAAATAGAAAATATCAAGTAAAGTTGTATATTTATTAAGGGTATAAAGACAATATCACACTAATTTTGTATTAGAACATAAAATATGTTCTATATTTATGGATAAAACTATTCAAAAAGTATACTCTATAAACCTGCACATGACAAGGACTGCACTGTTGCATTAACCTCCCTTAAGTATTACACTATGTGTCGTTTGACGAGGCTGGGCTACTTATTATTGGCCCTGTAACTAAGATCTACTCTTTAATTACTAGTCCACACTGCTGCTAAGATCCGGTAAAAAAGGGAGTCGCCAATCCAAGGTCAGCACAGTAATTGCAGTTTAATTTGCCGTTAATACCCTCTTCCTCGCGCCTCTTAGATTTCAGGGGGCATTTAAATGCACTCGTGGAATGACCATTTTGGTTTTTTAAGGGCATCAGAAATGTATAAGATCGTAATATGTCTTAAGGTGGATCTACCTAATTGTTAAGATCGACTCGTTATGTTTGAGATCACCGCTCGGCTGTAACAAGGGTCCCACTCGGCAGTAAAAAAATTGTATTTTAATACTTGTGGTTATTGGTAGTTGGCTGGTAGGGGGAGAGAGAACAACAGGATTAAAAGAAAATTGTATTTTAATGCTTGTGGCCAGATCTTTAGCTTAAGGACCGGCCTTAAACTTTTTTTACTTATGATCTGCTTAAGATCAACCCTGTAATGTATAAAGTTGATCTTAAGGTGATTTATGACCCCCTATTTTCATACATTACGGATGCCTAAGACCCTACTCATTGGTTTTATTGTCAAAATTGATGGAACATTGAGGACTGAGCATAGCTCAGTCGATGAGAGTGCTGTGGTTCACTCTCTCCTGCCAGCGTTCAAAGTTTGGTTTTGACACTCGCACTCACTAAATAAATGGATATATATCTTGTGTTCAGTGAAAAAGTATGTACCTGTGCTATGTATGAACTTGTTGTCTTCGCAAAATTACTAAGCATGTGCTAGAGGACACACGCGCGTGTATGGCGGTGTGAGTGGGGTGCGAGGGGCTCTTCAAATCAGTTTATATTTTCTTACTTCTGTTTGAAGAAGCTGGGAGCCGATTTGAACACCTTAACTTTTGGAAATAGTTTTGGAAAACGGTTTCTCCAAGTCGCCTCTAAAAGCCATCGGCCGACCTCTCTCGCCTTCTCCATGTTCACGTTTTCCAGAGTCGTTTTCTAAATATTGTTTCTAAAGCTACTTCTTCTAACTATTACTATTCTATTTCAACTAAAAGCTAAAAAGTCCAACCAACTCAGCGGATTTAACACCCGCCGATTAGAATTGATGGAACATTGCACCCAAGTTTTAAAAAAGGTCCCAATGGAAAAGAAGATCACATTTGAGTCCTTGGATTGGCGGGACAGCACGCGTAGCTCGAGCAGCGACAGCAACAATGGAGGTCACCAGCGACCAACGTCGTGGAACTCCAAGTATATCTGAAGGTCCTCAACCACGGCAACTTCTTCTTGAGGGCGTGACAGGAAAGAATGGCTATATTTGGAGAATCCGGATCCAGAGAGGGAAGGGGAGAGGAGACTCGTAGAGGTTAGAGGAAAACCTGGCCAAGCTGTGAACGGCGGCGGCGGGATCCGTCGACGAACCACGGCGGCGACCACTCCCGAGCTCCCGAGGTTAGAGGAAAACCTGGCCAAGCTAATAGGCGTGTTTGGAAAACAGCAATTTTACCTAGATCTTGCAGATGTTTTTCAGGAAATAGCTAGTACAATTCTCATATGGATCATATGAAATTTCCGAGTTATACGCGGGCTTAGAATTGCAGCATGCAATTGCGATGAATCGCTGCCTCTGAAGAAAGGAGATAGAAAGTAATGTGAGTGGAATCATGGATGCTTTTTTGTGGAGGCTTTGCTCTGATCCTCCAATTATATATATGCATCCGTATACACGCACCTTACATTATCCTGCTCCTGTTTGCTTCCTCAGCTTGGTAGCTCTGCCTCTGCCTAGCTGGTGATACTCTTCATTTCTTGGAAGGATAGAATAGATGGATGGGTGGATGAATAGATACTCCTCCATGCCTTTGTTTCTTTTGTGCAGGATGGAATCACTTCTGCCGAAGAATAATTGTCTTTGCCATAAATCTGCTAGCATATGTCAAAATTTTGGTACTAGTTAGTTAATTACCCCCACTTACATATGTCTTTTCTGTCCAAATGAGCTAAGTGTAGCTACTAAGATGTAGCAGATGCAAGTGCAATGGCAATAACAAAAGGTAATTCTAATAAAACATGATCACATAAAGCATTTGATAAGACACGAGGAGGGAATGAAAGAAGAAGATTTTTTTCTGGAGCAAGTAGCTAGCTAGTATATATCCACTTTTTTCTTATTGAATCTACAAAAAATTGTAGTCAGGATCTTCATCCTGTAGAATGTATGCTTGTTTGATCTATGCTTTGCGGGTGTTCTTCATTTGGTGCGGGTTCTTGAGGTAAAGCCGAGAGGGAGAGGGAGAGATGTACTAACCGTCGGACGTAGAGTAAGAAGAGTTGGACATCGCGGTGATCTGCGCTAAGGGCAGCGACGGTCGGGGAGGAGATGTGGTCGCGACGGCGTAGCTCCGGTGACGACGTCGGCGGTGGGCCTTCCCGTCGCCAACTGCACGTCCCTCTAGATCGGTCTAGGGTTTGTTGGGGTGGGGCTTGCGGCTCAGGTCAACCTCGTGATGTGTGTCGCCGGCCCCAACCCCTCTATTTATAGTGCAGTGCGACAGGGGCCCATCACCAAAGGTGGGCCGAGCCCCGATCGTATGCTGGAATCAAGGGTCCGATTAGCCGTTGGGCTAATCGGAAGAGATCATTCTAACATTCTCCCTTGATCTCATCTATACTTTATCTTTAATTACTTTTGTTTTACACATTCCATCACATTAGTGCATAGAACATGTCTCATCGTCACGGTCAATCGCCGATAGATTCAACAGCTACAATACACCTCTCTGTTCTGAAATAGTTACTTTAATCTTTTGGGCCATCTTTTAGTCCAGAATCATAGGCTTTCCCTTAAACCCATGCCGCTATATGTTCTCTCGAACATATTGGGTGGTAAGCCTTTAGTAAGCGGATCCGCTAACATCTTTGCGGTACTTATATGCTCAAGACTTATAATTTGATCCCGAACTTTATCTTTCACAACATAATACTTTATGTCAATGTGTTTGGCAAGACCACTTGACTTATTGTTGTGAGCATACATTATCATGGGTTCATTATCGCAGACAACTTAAGCGGTCTATTGATGTCGTCAACCACTTTTAAACCGGGTATGAACTTCTTAAGCCGCCACCGCCTGTAGCCTCATAACATGCTACAAACTCGGCATACATTGTGGACGATGTAGTGACGGTTTGCTTTGAGCTTTTCCACGATATAGCTCCTCCGCGAGTGAATACATATCCGGATGTAGACTTTCTATCATCTCCGCAAAATCGAAATCAGATACCCCACTATATGGAGTAACCGATCTTCAGATGTCATCATGAGGCCTTTTGTTCCTTGCAAATAACGCAAGACTTTCTTTATCAATTTCAATGTTCCATTCCGTGATTGCTCGAATCGCCAAGTAACCCGGAACAAACGCTAAGTCGTATGCAGTGCATACTTGAGCATACTTGAAGCTTCCGACAACAAGCATATGGAACCGCTTTCATTTGATCGATCTCATCTCGGTTCTGGGGCATTGAAAATCCCCATATCTATCGCCTTGACTATAGGTGCAGGTGAAGGACTATATTTATGCATACCAAATTTCTTTAAGACTTTCTCTATGTATGCCTTTTGTGACAGTCCCAATGTCCCTTGTTTCTATCCGGTGAATTTCGATCCCTAGAACGAACGAAGCTTCACCAAGATCTTTCATATCAAAGTTTGAGGACAAAACTTCTTTGTCTCCAAGAGTGCATCGACATCACTACTAGCTAGTAGGATATCATCCACATACGTGATTAGGAAGATAAATTTCCCATCTTTAAACTTTGCATAAACACGCTTGTCCTCTACATTCTCTTTAAACCCAAATTTTCTTATTGTACTGTCAAACTTCAAGTACCACTGTCTTGAAGCTTGCTTTAACCCATAAATCGATTTCTTTAGGCGGCATCCCATTCTTTCATTTCCTTCCACAACAAAACCTTTCGGTTGTGCCATGTAAACATTTTCCTCCAAATCCCCATTAAGAAATGCCGTCTTTACATCCATTTGATGTAACTCTAAATCATAATGTGCAACTAATGCCATTATGATTCTGAAGGAATCTTTACATGAGACTGGAGAAAAAGTCTCATTGTAATCAATCCATTCTCTTTGCGTAAAGCCTTTTGCCATAAGTCGCGCTTTGTATCTTTCTACATTCCCTTGGGAGTCAAGCTTTGTCTTGTAGACCTATTTACAGCCTACTGTTTTGGCTCCTTTAGGAATAATTTCTAAGTCCCAGACTTTATTAGTCTTCATGGACCTCATTTCCTCTTCCATGGCCTCAAGCCATTTTGAGGAATTTTCGCTTCATGGCTTCTTCAAATGAGGTGGGATCATCCTCTATTTGAAATTCCTCCGTATGATAAATCGATAATCATCGAAATAGCGATCTTCTTACTCTTTGAGACCTCCTGGGCCTCCACATTTGGTACATCTTCTGCTTGAGGTCATTGTTGCTCCCCTCATCTCGTGGCAATTGGTTCTATATGATCCGAAGAACATGTTCTTCATTCTCATTCATTATTGCCACAGGAGGAACAATAACAGTGCCGGCACCACAAGATCTTGTACCGTCGGTTGTAGCGACAGTAGTAGTGCGAAGAATGGCTCTTGAATCATCGGAGTGGGCGACACGCCCGCTTCTCTTCAAGGTCAATCTTCGAGCTACCATGCTCCCCTCATCATCTCATCCTCTAAGAAGACAGCGTGTCTCGCTTTCTACAAACTTTGTATATCTGTCTGGACAGTAGAAACGAAAAACCTTTTGACTTTTCGTGATAGCCAATGAAATGGCAACTTCATCGCTTTGGGATCAAGTTTCCCAAGGTTTGGGTTAAATACTTTAGCCTCAATGCAGACTCCCCACACACGTAAGTGGTTTAGTGAGGAACTCTTCCGTCCACATCTCGCACGGTGTTTTGGGCACCGACTTACTAGGCACTCGTTGAGGATATGAATGGCGGTTTTCAACGCCCATCCATAAACTCAACGGCGGTGTGGAGTAGCTCATCATGCTTCGCACCATATCCATCGGCAAAATCGAATCAGATACCCCACTATATGGAGTAACCGATCTTCTCATGTCATCATGAGGCCTTTTGTTCCTTGCAAATAACGCAAGACTTTCTTTATCAATTTCAATGTTCCATTCGTGATTGCTCGAATCGCTAAGTAACCCAGAACAAACGCTAAGTCGTATGCAGCATACTTGAGCATATCAGAAGCTTCCGACAATGAAGCATATGGAACCGCTTTCATTTGATCGATCTCATATTGGTTCTGGGGCATTGAAAATCCCCATATCTATCGCCTTGACTATAGGTGCGGTGAAGGACTATATTTATGCATACCAAATTTCTTTAAGACTTTCTATGTATGCCTTTTGTGACATCCCAATGTCCCCTTGTTTCTATCCGGTGAATTTCGATCCCTAGAACGAACGAAGCTTCACCAAGATCTTTCATATCAAAGTTTGAGGACAAAACTTCTTTGTCTCAGAGAGTGCATCGACATCACTACTAGCTAGTAGGATATCATCCACATACGTGATTAGGAAGATAAATTTCCCATCTTTAAACTTTGCATAAACACGTTGTCCTCTACATTCTCTTTAAACCCAAATTTTCTTATTGTCTTGTCAAACTTCAAGTACCACTGTCTTGAAGCTTGCTTTAACCCATAAATCGATTTCTTTAGGCGGCATCCCATTCTTTCATTTCCTTCCACAACAAAACCTTTCGGTTGTGCCATGTAAACATTTTCCTCCAAATCCCCATTAAGAAATGCCGCTTTACATCCATTTGATGTAACTCTAAATCATAATGTGCAACTAATGCCATTATGATTCGAAGGAATCTTTACATGAGACTGGAGAAAAAGTCTCATTGTAATCAATCCATTCTCTTTGCGTAAAGCCTTTTGCCATAAGTCGCGCTTTGTATCTTTCTACATTCCTTGGGAGTCAAGCTTTGTCTTGTAGACCTATTTACCCTCTGCTTTTGGCTCCTTTAGGAATAATTTCTAAGTCCCGACTTTATTAGTCTTCATGGACCTCATTTCCTCTTCCATGGCCTCAAGCCATTTTGAGGAATTTTCGCTTCATGGCTTCTTCAAATGAGGTGGGATCATCCTCTATTTGAAATTCCTCCAGATGATAATCCGATAATCATCGAAATAGCCGATCTTCTTACTCTTTGAGACCTCCTGGGCCTCCACATTTGGTACATCTTCGCTTGAGGTCATTGTTGCTCCCCTCATCTGTGGCAATTGGTTCTATATGATCCTGAAGAACATGTTCTTCATTCTCATTCATTATTGCCACAGGAGGAACAATAACAGCCGGCACCACAAGATCTTGTACCGCTTGTGTAGCGACGCAGTAGTGCGAAGAATGGCTCTTGAATCATCTGAGTGGGCGACACGCCCGCTTCTCTTCAAGGTCAATCTTCGAGCTACCATGCTCCCCTCATCATCTCATCCTCTAAGAAGAGCGTGTCTCGCTTTCTACAAACTTTGTATATCCGTGCGACAAGAGAAACGAAAAACCTTTTGACTTTTCGGATAGCCAATGAAATGGCAACTTATCGCTTTGGGATCAAGTTTCCCAAGGTTTGGGTTAAATACTTTAGCCTCAGCAGACTCCCCACACACACGTAAGTGGTTTAGTGAGGAACTCTTCCGTCCACATCTCGCATTTGTTTTGGGCACCGACTTACTAGGCACTCGTTGAGGATATGAATGGCGGTTTTCAACGCCCATCCATAAACTCAACGGCAGTGTGGAGTAGCTCATCATGCTTCGCACCATATCCATCGTGGTGCGGTTGCGTCTTTTCGCCTACTCCATTTTGCCGAGGTTCGCCTTGTAGAATATCGGGCCACTATTCCATTTTCTGTAAAACCTTGCAAACGGTCCAGAACTTGTCCATATGGGGTATGTCGATCAGTAGTACTCCCCACCACGATCGATCGGACTATCTTAATCTTTAAATCGTGTTGGTTTTCAACTTCACCTTAAATATCTTGAATTTATCCAAGGCTTCATTTCTTTCTTTGATTGGATAAATATATATCCATAACGGAGTAATCATCCGTGAATGTTATGAACGAGTCATATCCATCCACACTTTTCACGTAAAAGGACCACAAATGTCTCGTGTGAATAATTTGTAGAACTCCGTGCTTCTTTTTGGCGCCTTTCTTAATTTTCTTTACATATTTTCCTTTAATGCATTCTCTGCATTGTTCTAAGTCTGAGAACTCTAATAGAGGAAGAATATCATTCTTAACTAGTCTTTCTATTCTCCCCTTCGAAATATGGCCCAAACGACAGTGCCATAATTTCGACGACGCATCTAGAGTTCTCTTTCGCTTTCTGCTTATTCATTTATGAACGTAATAATGTTCTCACCTTTCTTTGACATAATCATCTTCAAGAAATCGGGACAATCTTTCTTGTAGTGTCCGCCTTCTTGCAAAGAAGACACCGATCTTTCTCCACCGTGAAATTATTCTCGCTGAGGCCGAAAATGCAGGCTTTTCCTTGTTCTTTGAGGAGGTATTATCGTTGAAAGTCTTTTTCTTATTATCCTTCACATAGTTGATGTAACCACCATGTGAGGATTTAAAACTTTCTCCTCTTGCACACACATAGATATGCACTTTTCTAAGTCCCATTTCTGTCAGATATTGTAGTTGACAACAAAGGTGTCAAACTCTTTCAAGAAAGAAGCAAAAATCAAATGAATAAGGAACTCATCCTTGAGCGCCAAATCCATTGGTTTAACCTTGGATGCCATGTTACTCATCCTTAGTATATGCTCTCTTATGCCACCGCCACCACCGTAGTACCTTTCGTCACAAGTCGCTTAATCACCGTAGCATAAGTCTTTGAAGAGCCGATGAACCGACTCTTTATTTTCTCAAGGTACTCTCGACAAGAAACACACTGCGATTGAGCCCACAATTGCGTGCTCAATCGTGTTCTTTATCACGCCCAAACATTTCTTGTTGACAAGGACCCACTTTTTATGATCAAGATCATATGACATCTTTATGGGAGCAAAGTCCTCTCAGATATAGTGAGAACATTTATAATAACAATAAACAACAATCGCATGTCTTGATTTCAACGTTGGTTAAAATTAAAACATACATTGTTTACACATTAAATCTACATCACCGCTGGGCGTAAATAGAAATAATGCATAAAATCATCAATTAAAATTATAATACTTTTAATAACAAAATTATATGCCTTATTTTAACGTTGGTCAAAAATACGACATACATTTTATTTATACATTAAATCTACATCACCGCTGGGCGTAGAGATAATGCATAAAACTTCAATTAACAATTATAATAATGTTATTATCAACGTTGGTCGAAAATAACAATATCATAATTATCTGGAAATTATATCTATTTTTTCAAAATTAAATTCTCCCGTTGGTTCGAATTTAATAATGAAAATGTAAACAACATTAACTTTTGCAGCGGAAACTGTAATTATTCTAAAATAATTTATTTTCAGAAGCATTATATCGCATACATTTAATTTCGTAAAATAACACGTTGGTGCAAAATTTACGAGATTTTGGTTCAAATTTCATTGAAATTCATCAAACAATGCTTCGAAAATAAATAAACATCAAAAAATAATTTACTGTCCATTCGGCCGAAACTGCCCAAAAATGTGACCCACGGCCGCCGGCATCCCGCTGCCCATGGTGGCATCACACCATGCCCATGGCCCCGCCGCCCATGACGCCACTGAAGGTGGTGACCGTCCGATTTGATCGGACGGTAAAAACGCAACTGGGATACATATGCCCAAAAACCTAACCCTAAAGCAAAAGTGGCGGTTAGATCCGAAAATGCGGGCGCGTTGGGAGGGCGGCGGCGGCGCAAGGGAGACGCGGAGGCAGGCAGCGCTCGGCGGCGACGGAGGCGGCTGGCCGGTAGCGTCCGGCGACATGCAAGTGCAGCAGCAGCCGTCTGGCGCCTAACACGGCGGCGGCTCCGTGCGCGCCTAACAACCATGGCGGCCCGTCTGCAGGCGCCCGGCAGAGTAAAGCAGACAAGCCGACGCCAAGAAGCGGCAAGTGAGCGGCCTTCGGCCCCATCGGCCCCAACCACAAGACGGCAGGTCACAGCCTTGCGGCGGCAGAAAGGGTCACGGCGGCGTAAGCCCGATCCTCCCTTTCTTTTCTTTTCTTTTCTTTTCCCGCCTCGATACCAATGTAGAATGTATGCTTGTTTGATCTATGCTTATGGGTGTTCTTCATTTGGTGCGGGTTCTTGAGGTAAAGCCGAGGGAGAGGAGAGATGTACTAACCGTCGGACGTAGAGTAAGAAGAGTTGGACATCGCGGTGATCTGCGCTAAGGGCGCGACGGTCGGGAGGAGATGTGGTCGCGACGGCAGAGCTCCGGTGACGACGCGGCGGTGGCCTTCCTGCCGCCAACCGCACGTCCTCTAGATCGGTCTAGGGTTTGTTGGGGTGGGGCTTGCGCTCAGTCAACCTCGTGATGTGTCGTCCGCCCCAACCCTCTATTTATAGTGCAAGGCGACAGGGGCCCATCGCCCAAGGTGGGGCGAGCGCCCGATCGTATGCTGAAATCAGGGCCCGATTAGCCGTTGGGCTAATCGGGAAGAGATCATTCTAACACATCCTACTGTATATTATGGTGTACTGCATTTGGCACATGACTTGAACATACGCTGGAATTGATGTGGAGACTCAACACGAGTGACCTCCAACAAAAAACAAAAGGATAAGCAAGCAAGAGATGTGATGGCACAATTCTGCATTCCTGATGACACATGGCACGCTAAATTAAAATAGCAAAAATTTTACGGAACATACAAGGATCGATGGGAACAAACAAACATTAAAGACAGCCGGCTAGGTTCATGTTAATTTAAAATTGGAGACCGTTTAAATACCATGCACGTCGAATTCTTCGATCGTACGAACCGCGTATAGTTTACGGGCATACGTTGGACAAACACGAAAGCTGCTTTGTTTATCGGCTTAGTCGATTTTTAAACAACAATAATTCCAATAAAAAGAGGGTGGCAAACTCTCCCTTCAAATCATCGTCACCTTTTCCTATTTTGACCTGTTAACAGCCCCCCTTCGGAGGGTCCCAATCCAAGCGTTTCTTTCCCTAATGAAGTTTGCCTGCCTCTTAATTTGATTAATTTGAAACATAAAGTCAATGCCACATCCACGTCATGGCATAGTTTCAGAGCTGGATCACAGTCAGTTCGGCAGCAGCTCAGTTAATTTTCATGCTTCTTTTGAGATCCTCAGAGTCAGATGGAGCACTTATAATACCTGTGTGTAGATTATAAACAACATAACACTAGAAACATGAAAGATTAAGGCTGCGTTTAGAGCATGAGAATTTTATCAGATTCATAGGCTCTAAACATTCTCTGAGCTCCTGTGGACACTCGAATATGGAAAAGATTTTTCTCATTTGCATTTGGCCACTGTGGTTTCCTCGAGAGTGAAGGGAAAAGGAGGAAGAAACAGTGACGTGTCATGTGTGCCACAGGGTTTGTTTGGCTGCGGCTGCGGTTTATGACTTTTAGTTGAAAATTTTAAATTTTAACTGTTTACGGTACAGATTACGGAGAGACAGATAGTCATTTGCGATTTTGGCTGGTACAGATGTTGGGTTTTTAACGTATAGCTCGTTTAACTTGTAGACTCCGTCTTAAAAAAATACTCTATTTAAAAAATAGATATTATAACAAAAACAAAAAAACATCAACTTCGGAGAAAAAGTACCCGTGTTCTCTGGACGAGTCCAGCACTCCAGCAGCCGTGGGTTAATGGCCCATCCATGAGAAGTACGGTGATGTGTGATGTGTACCTTTGCCCTCAAAGATGACATGCATGGAGTGGTCGTTTTCAGCGCCTGTACAGCAATGACATGTGTTGTTCTTCTGGCAGTTTTTCCCTTCTCTCTCTCCTCTTTTCTGATGTGCGTGCCTGATGAAGAGGGAGAAAAAAAAGGACCAAAAAGTTTTATCCTTTCTGTGTTGTGACATGAATGCATACAAAGGCCACGATGCACCTGTACAGTAGATGGCCGCGGATCACGTTGTAGCTTTAGCAGTAGCAGCTGATCTGTCCATCCAACGAGCAACCAATGTCTTGGATCAGTTGGCCAGCCAGATGGCCTGTTCTTTAACAGTTTCTAAAAACGGTTTTTAATTTTTAGTATAGTATCTAACCTTTAAACGAAGTATTTTCTTAAAATAAGGATCTACAAGTTAATTATAGATAACGTTAAAAGCCCAATATCTGTATCAACCAAAATCACGAGCGAGTATCTCTCTCAGTAATGTCTGTCGTAAATAGCTAAAATTCAAAATTTTCAGCCAAAACCCATAAGCCGCAGCCATATCAAACAGGCCCACTTGGCATCTTAAAACGGTTTCTCTACGTATTTCTTCTGTCTCGCTCCGAGAATAAGGCAGAGGTCACAAGTGTATCACGCATTCACTTCTCTCACTTCTATCTCACGCACGTATCTCTCCCTCACTTTTTTACCACTCGTCCATTTCTTCTAAAAGCCACTTATTTTAGCTAGTACTATTTATTTTTAGCCAAAAACCATCAGCCGTAGTCAATACGAACACCCTACAACTTCAAAAGCCTCTAAAAAACTTCAAGAGACTGTCACATGAGCTTGTTATTCTTCTCCATTTGATACACAATTAAAAAGGAAATGAAGTATAGAGCTACATGTTGTTATTGTAACGCCCCCATTTTTGGGAACAGGGCGTCTGCATCACCAAGCAATGTTTCAAGAGTTCGATTCAGATAGAAGGAGTATCATGCCTACTCACGAACAATTAAAAGAAGTTAATTTGATTAAAATAAGACCTAATGGTCAACTTTAGTAACAATACGGGTGTCTAAGCTCAAATTTTAACTTATATTCAGAAGAACCGAAGAAAACTTCACAGGAACACTTGAGTGCGGTCGTAACCCTAACACGAAAACTTGCACATCCTCTTTTCTTCTGGTATCTGTTGTGGTGGAAACATTGCAAGACTGAGTACAATCAGCCGTACTCAGCAAATCACATAGGGGAAATGCTATATAGTTACTTGTCAGGATTCTCAAGTGATGGGAACTAGTTGTTTCATTACGATATGTGGATGCAGTTTTGTTTGTAAACATTTTTGAACACGAAGGAATGATAACTACTTAAGAATTTAGGGTTTCAAGACTTGATTAACAGACCTCAGCATTTTTCAACTCATTTCAATTCATTTTCAAATTTACTTATGCCTCGCTGTTGGAATCACCCATGAACATAGCTTATTTTACCAGAAGCAAGGTGTATTCGTGATACTATTGTGATTACTCCGTAGAGTTGCCCAGCTTTACCCACAATATTTCTTAACCCTTACGACCGAGTTAAGAAAACAAGGTCATTTCACTGCTCATGTCTTTATATAGGCTCTACCCAGTAGACCTAAAACTCAGACCCGGGTATCCGCCGACACGACCAGATATCTTCTGCCCGTCCTGAGAGGAATCTACCGTTGTTCAATATGGTTTTACCCCCTCCCATACTAACACTTCGCACTCCTGTAGAGATTCAATCGATTTGAGCAGCTACTAGATCAGGTTTGCTAAGCCAAAACTTGTGGTTAGACGATCACTATGTTCTTTGCTCAGCCTAAGGTCATCCTAACATCTCCAACTTTTCTGTCACTTCACTCTGAGACATTTTCTGCACAAACCTCCACCCTAGGGAAGGGTCGTGGACGAAGGTCACCTTAAGGCTTTTCACTAGACCCCCTTACCCTATTCCTCCACCCTATGGTAAGGTCGTGGATGAAGATCACCTTGTTACTTTCCACTAGACCCCCTTACCCTAGAGCCATTTTAACCATTCTACCGGCCAAAAGCCAACACATGGTTCTCATGATAATCAATTCCAAAAAACACCTTTGCAAACTTACTGGCAAAATGATATGTTAAACAGTAGTATGAAATAGTTGAGTTTCCTGCACTACCATGGTTATTTAAGTAGTAGATTTAGTATTACTAAGTCTTGTCAAGGTGAATATGGCCATGAAAAGCAAACAAGGCCTTTTCAATGGTAGGGTGTAACTAGATATCATGTCATTCCAAACATTTATTGTACATAAAATATCAGCGCACAAATAAAAGATAATGGAAGTACTGATAAATAAATAATTAACAAAATATAGGTTCAACATGATCAAAGACATGTGACTTGCCTCCTTCTCATTGTTCTAAGTCTTCTATACTGGCTTCAAGCTTACTTCAATTGTTCTTGTCGCCCTTCTGTTGACCAACTCGCTTAGTCCGTTCACTAGCGTAGAAAATGAGGTCAAATAAGTTTCTGCTTTACATAATGCAAGCTAGGAACAAAATGCAATTAAATAACAAGAAAGGACAAAAGGAAATGGGTGGGGTGGTTGGAGTTCAATAATATTTGGGTTGACTGATAGAGTTGGACCAGATAGGCTCGAGATGGTCAAACGGGTTATAAACGTGCTGGACGGATTTTAGAAGTGGGGGATTGATTTTAGAATAGTATGAATTTGGGTTTCATCGAGGTTTGATTTGACAAAACAGAGGTCGGAAATGGATTCATGGGGTTGAAATGGTCAAAATAGAGGTATTTGTGATTTTAGGGTTTCAGATGAACAATAACGGGTTTGATACTGTTCATCGTGGGTTTTACTGTTCATACTCAGAGAACTTTACGAGTACTCAAGTGGTTGGAGGTGCTGGTGGAGCTGAAAGATGTGGTCATAAATGTTGGGCTTTTAACGTGTACATCGTTTAACTTGTAGACCCCGTCTTCAGAAAATACTCTGTTTGAAAGCTATGTATTGTAGCAAAAGTCAAAAGCCGCTAGTTTCAGAGGAAAAGAACAGGCCCGTAACCCTTTTTACCGTAAGAAAAATTGTATTACAATTGTAATGCCAAACAAAGAATATATTCTATTCTGATAATTAACTTTTATCACAGGGCCCCAAAAATGTCACATGCGGCCCTGAATGCGCCCAGCATCCATCCATCCACAGTTGCTTGCTTTGTTTCTTTCCCGCCAATTGCAGCGATGTTCGAGTTCCTTACAAGGCATTTAATTATGAGCGAGACCAATGGTGTACCACATTGCCGCAATAATCCACCAATTTGCTGACGTCGTACCTGTGCTAGCTCGTTGTGTGTGAGTATTTATTAGCTTCCTTGCTAATGGCGATGTCCATTGCTAATTAAGCACTGGCATAATTTACTTTAAGCTCTGTACTAAACTGTTTCTAGAAGATGTAAAATAAAGTTGCAGGAACATTAATTGATTTTAGTAGTGAAAGCAAAAAAAAGTTTCAGAAACATTAATTGATTTCAGTACTGAAAGTATTCTCTGTGCCTCGAAAAGCTGTCCGGAATAAGATCTAGTATAATTCTTTGTGCCTTTGCTTAATTATATGCCGGTACGTTACATTTTCCGAGTAAATCAAGCTGTTTTTCCTACGCGCACCATCCCCGAATAAACGCTATTTTACCGAAACTTTTATTAGAATATCTCCTCTATAGTTTTCCTATGCGTTACCATGGAAGTGGCTGCTACGTACGATATTAGCCTTGGGACAACGCCAAATTTTTATCTTTTTCTTGTCTTAACTTTGAGTATATATATATATACCTCTATTTTAAGCTTTGAGCTTTATTCCCTCTAAGCCAAACTAATTAGTACAGCTCCAATTGATGATCTATATATCGTATTATTTGGCTGCAACAGCATCGATCCCCCAGCTTCCATTCTTTTCTCCTTCATCTAAGAAGTGGTGTTTGGGGCTTTTTCTTTCTGTAGGGCCTAGTGGTTGGGTGTGTTGGAGCCAAATTTGAGGAGGAAGCAACACTAAAGGCGAGGAAACCCTATGCTTTTAACATAACAAAACCAGGGCCTTTTGCCTTTCATGATGCTTAGGCTTGGCTAATATGTGCCCCCACTAATACAAAATATCAATTAGCCCATCCCTTTGCCTTCAAGAGGTTGAGGCTAAAGTAGTACTTAGGGACCTCACTTACAAGAAAGCCCTTTTAATTGATACTTTCTTTGTTCTATTTTACTTGACGTTTTAGATTTTTCACGGTCTCTAAGATATAATTTTGATCACTACTTTTATAGCTTTACACTAAGATATACTAATAAAATTATAATATTATAAAAGTATTTTTAATGATAAATCTATTTTACTTGACGTTTTAGATTTTTCACGGTCTCTAAGATATGATTTTGACCACTACTTTTATAACTTAATTTGTACTAAGATATACTAATAAAATTATAATATTATGAAAATATTAACGATAAATCTAGTGATATAATTTTTTTATAGTCATCTAAATAGTTTTGAGTTTATTGATGGTTAAAAGGCACGATTCTAAGTACGAAGGGGAGGGGGTATTTATCATCCTCTTAATCCTCTAAAGTGGCTTATGGCTGCGGCTTATGGCTTTTGGCTGAAATTTTTTAATTTTGGCTATTTACGGTACAGATTACGAAGAGATCGATACTCATTTGTGATTTTGACTGGTACAGATGTTAAGCTTTTAACGTGTACTACGTTTAACTTGTAGGCTCCATCTTGAAAAATACTCCGTTTAAAAGGTAGGTACTGTAACGGCTGCTAAAAGCCGGCCGGTTTGTGGCCTAAAAACAGTCCCATATACCCGTTGCTTTCGCATGCATCCATAAGGATATCAGGCTCCTAGACTCTGATCTGCAATCCAAGATCAATGGCTAGCTGTTTAACCATTTTGCGCTAACATACTAGCTAGCTAGTGCATAGTAGCACTTCCCACAAAATTTGCTCCGATCATTTCAGTTTGAGCTTCTGACTTCTAACTTATTTTTTACTATTTTTAAATTAATTTCGTCTTTTTTTTTGACTTTTTGACTTTTTTAAGTTTTTTTGCTGGTTCTTTTTTCTGTATTTGTTTGCACTGTCCGTGATTAGTTAACATGTTTTTTTTCTATTTTTAGATTTTTTAGAATTTAACTACGTCAAATAAATCACTATCAGCTACTGTACAATTTTAACCACGTACAACACAATTTCAACCATAAATTATTTTTTAGTCGAAATGAGCAGGCTGTACAGTATTGAACCTACGTAGCTAAGTCCTAAGTGTAGTAGCAATTAATATATAAGAATTGTTCAAGACCGACCTACATGTAGGTGTCTTAATGTATGGTACTAGTAGTTTGTAGCATTTGCTTTTGGCTTGATGGTGTTTGGATTTAAAATGCTCATGTTGGGTTAGTGGAATCCATTTGATTGTTAGCATTAAAGAACACGTCATTAGGAGAGGTTGGATTAAGTACGTGCCTTCATGTCCAAGTGATAGAGATGTAAAGCATACTTTGAGCGAGCATTCCCCTCCAAATATGACGCGTGTTTATAATAGATTACTTGCTAGAACTAAGAATGTTCCTTCACTTAGCTAACTTGCAATAAACCAGCTAGTCTAGCTTACTACTGCAAAGAATTATTATGTAATTTTTCCACTCTCCAAGTTAGATTCTGGCTTCTGACGTATAGCTGAAAAAACACTGCAACGATTATTAACTTTTTCTAGGTAATTATATTTAAAAAATAGAAATAGTTATATAATCATGGATAATGCAAAGGAATAAAGTGAAAAAGAAAAAAGACAAAAGTCAAAAAAAGAGAGACAAAATTAAGAAATTGACGTGTTCGAAAAGTCAGAAGTAAAAGTCGTTTGAAGCAGGACCTACTCTCATGGCATGATGTGATGGCCAAAACATAATAGTGTGAAAGTAGCAGGAGGCGAGATCAAACGGAAAGGAGACTAATTTTAATCTTCCTTCTATTGTTAAGTGACCCACAAACAAATCATGTCATTTCTACATTTGATATTTTAAAATTTTTATCCCAGCTGTTGTAAAAAAAAGCGTTGGATTGAAAATAGCTGGATAAGATTAGACCAAGTATTCCACACATAAACTTAAAGATGATCCTAAACCCTAATCCTTGGGGATAATAAAGATGAAAGACACCATCACACAGTGGATGACAACATTATTAGGACACACATCTTGAGGAAAAAATATATATTAAGACTCTGAAAAAGTGATTGTCATACCCGGATTTTTCAATCCGAATTCCCCTGTGATTTAATGCACTATTCCCTGGATCAGTAGATAGTGCTCACAGTTACAGATAATGAATATCAAATACATACCATGCGGAAGCATAAATAAAATAGTAAACTTACTCATGGGCCTATTAGGCTGAAATCAGAAAATTGCAGCAGCGGAAGAACGAAGCACACGGTGGGACCTTGTGACATGCCCACAGCACCAACTGGAGGTTCGCGACCTAGCCCTCGACATCCTCATCTTCTTTATCCTCATGACCAATAGTGTTGCTGAGGCGCAATGATCTGATTCTTGAATCTGGATTTGTTGTGAGAGCGAGTGTGAGCACACTAACCACCGTGCTCCTCGAGCCAATACACAGAATGCAAATATATAGTATGCATGGCTTATCAAAGGAAAGGCTCGGGTTGTTTTATTTGCCAGAAATCGCTTTTGGTAGCATTATTATTATTAATCCATAATGTTATTACTGCTACCTAAAACTTCCCACGGCGATTGCCAAATTGACTCGCTCCCCCAAATGCCATAATTGACTTAATTCTCCAAAGACACAATTTTCTTACTAAATGTCGTCTAAGACTCCAAACAATGAGTGACATCATTTAGCTAATCCACCGATCAAACCCTTTATATATATACACTCATTTTGAATCCACCAATGTCTTCACGTATTCCGAATTCATACTAGTCCAATCTTATAATCAATGTTCACCAACTCCCTACTTCTGAATTCCAATGATTCCCTAATAGGATTACTTTTTAATCCACCGACATCATTCATATCAGAATTTTCTAACAAATCAATCCTTTCTGCTAATGATCCAAAACCATAAATTGCTCTTTCCATAATCATCCTTATTTTCATTATTTATCTCTAACTAATTCATCAATACTTCTGCACCAAGAATAACATTAATCTAGTCTATGCTTCAATTATCATATCTCCAAATTTTCCTCAAATTCAAATCATCTATCTAGATCAATTCCTGCTAATCTCATTAAATCCAACAATTACCTTTACACTCTTCTAATTCTCCAAAATCATTGATCCAGAATATACTCCGGTATTTATTATTATTCCTCCGATATACCCAAAAATTCAATTCTTCCCTCCAGTATTTTAATCAAATCCTATCAATCACATTATTACTAACATCTCTCAAGAATTTATATTAGTGTCGTAATCCAACAATTTCTTTTGCACACTCTAATCTTCCAAAAATCATTTAAATCATCTTTCTAACCCATCCATTCATATAGACTCCACCGATTTATTTCTCCTATACCCCTTTCTAATATTCTCTTTTTATAATCGACATGAACCACCAATCATCGTTATGTACTTACCACCACAGTCATCCTCTTTTCCTACGACTCTATTTACTCTTCCTGTCATTTTACTGTAAAAGAAGGAGCTTTATCATCGCTTAGCTTTTGAAATATAATACATAGAAACCTCCCGAGACTTAGCGCTTTAAACAAAACATATTGTATATGAGAATGCAATAACGAGAGCGATTGATTCCATCCACCGTTACATGGCATCCGCACCATATGCTTAATCCTTCAAATTATAGCCGCTTATCTTACCACGGGACGACGCCAGACAACACAAACCGTGGCCTTGCACCGCCCTTCACTTTTCCTTTCCCACCCACAAATCATTTTGAAATGTAACTATATCTCGTTAAGTTTCCCATGTCCGCCATGACCGTGGGCACGGCTATTCGAATAGTTTTGACTCTGCAGAGTTTGTACACTTTCACCACAAGCGATAATCCACTGTTACCCCACCGATTCCATGGTCGTGGTCAAATAGATTATCACATGACTGCTCGTGATATCTAGTTCCTCTAGTCATCTCACCCTATGGGAAACCGCCCACTGCGGTGGGTCCCATACATTGCACGGATGTTCACCACGGCTACAAGATTATTCTGCCCTCTCCCTCAATGCTAGTACGACCGGTGAACGCCACCTCCACTCTGTCCCTTTAGGCCTCCTTGCCCTTGCATAACCACGCCTATCCACTACCGGTGAGATGAGTCGGGAGTGTCGATACCGCTTACTTAGCCAAGTTGTAATTTACAGACATGTGGTTGCACTGTTTTACGTGGGAGATCATGACAAGATTCGGTCCTTAGTATTACCCGGCGGTTCTACCACACTCCATATTTGTGCTCCCACCGCACCACATACCAAATTTCAAATCATCCGCCCGGATATTCAAGCAAGTTGAGGTTTTTTGGGAGCATAAAATAATCATATCCAACACAAATACCAGTCATTATCACCATGACCGCCCCCCGAAAATGTTTCTCATATCTGTGGCGTTTCATGATTGAAAATGTTGAGGATGTTTGGGGCGTTTCAGCGCCCCCCGAGTATCTATGCAGTACTAAGCATGGCGCATAATTAGGGACTTATTTTCGAAAGGATACTATTATAATTTTGCTAGGTCGACAAGGTTCGCATATTCAAATATTCAACAAGGGGGTGTAATATTAATCAAGGCAAACAATGGGCGTATAACTAGAAGCTTGAATTAAGCATGTATTTATACATAAAATAACAAGATGCAATTTGATAATTTAAATGCAGTAATTTGCGAAAATGTAGGTTCAACATGATCAAAGTATTGACTCGCTTTGCGCGGTTTTATCGGTCTTGAGTTCACACAATGCTTCTTCTGGAGCTTCTGGTCTTTATCTTCACTTCGCTCTTGATCACACTTGATCTCTTGATTCTTCAGGACTCCAATTGCTAATTACGTGCTAAACGATCAACACGAATAAAGCAAATAACTCAAAAGACCCAAGTAAATCCGAATAAATTCATTTTGATCTTTGCTATGAGTTGATGGTGATTTGGGTAATTTGAGGCAAGGTCAAGTAGTATACGATGACTCGGCTCTTTTATTAATAATCTCTTTTATTATTTTACATTTATTTAGAAAGTTCCATGAGGTAGGTTAGACCCATGAGTTGGTGTATTTTGTCGGGTGCTAATGTTCAGGGCATGTGATATATACATATATATATATACATATATACATATATATATACACATCTATATACATAAGTAATGTTTGCAAATTTTAGCTTATCGAGTTAATCTCATAGTTTATGTTTTTTTAGCATTTTAAGGTGTGATATTTTATGTGCACTTAGTTGTCACTAGACATAATTTATTTTGTATTAGGATCCGCTTATATAGGTTCTGACTTGTTATATATATATTTATGTTCAATCATTATTAAATTCAATGTTAAGATTTAATTAATGACACCATTATTATTTTATCTACACTTCGGTTATTACTATGTGCAGCTTTATATTTAATTTTTAATTCATTTACCTGGGCAAAGCTTGGTATATAGGGTCATATGTCAATGTTGCTATGTAATTAAACCCGCTCGGGATTTGTTTAATGACTGCATGATAATTGTTAAAGCATATATTTTCTTTTTCATGCAAGGGTAATATTTACTTTTAAGCCTTGTTGTTATAGTTTTAATATAATACCCAATTTATTCCCTTAACTTTAACTTGGATATCTTTTAACTTACATTTAAATACTTACCCAAGTCACCTTTTTTTTAATGACTTTAATTAATAATTGGTCTTTAAATAAATATTCAAGCCATATTTATGATAACCAACTCAATAGGAATTCTTAAATAATTTCATTTACATCATATTCAATTTTTATTAGCCTCCATGTATTAATTTACAAACTTTCTTAATGGGAATGGAGTAAATAAAGACAAAAACTAAAATGTGCAGAGGGGGAACTCGATCCCGTGACACGTGAGTAGCGCACGGCTCGGCCGCCAACCGAGCACGCGCTGCATGAGTGGGAGGAGGCGGCTAACCGATGAGGTGGGGATGGCTAGGCAAAACAGAGGAAGTCACGCCAAGACGATGCTTGTAATGCCGGCGTGAATCCATGGTCGGGAGGCGGCAATAGCCGACAAAATGGGTTCATTTGTGGATGGGGAAACCTTTGGGGGTGTCATCACGGGTCATGGCGGTGTCGGGTTGGCGGGCGGCTTGAGCGGCCGAGACGAGGGCGAATGGGGCGGCCGGCCGTGGAGGAGAGGAGGAATCACGAGCGCAAGAGCAAGGACAAGGTCTGAGGAAGCTCACCACGGTGCCGCCGAAGGGAAAGGGGTCGTGGCGGGCGACGTGGCTTGCGGTGGCGCTGGAGGGCTCTGCCGCGGGCGAGCTGGGTGGGCGGCACCTCGGCCGGTGGCGGATGACTTGGCCGAGAAGCCGCCCCACGCGAGGAATTGGTGGGGATCCACCGGAGAGGTGTGGCGGCGGTGAGGCGCGACGGCGGCGGCGCAGGCGGAGATGGGGAAAGAGCAGGAAGGAAGGGAAGGAGCCGGGGCACTGGGTGGGGCGGGAGTGAGGGAGGGCTTAAGGCCGCTTATAGCAGCCGAAGGCGGGGAAGGACCCAAGCGGGGTGGAGGACCGGTCTTTGCGGGCGGGGCTCACATGAGGCGACGGGAGCAGCACGGGCTCGGTGCAAGGCTGCACATGGCGGTCAGAGGAGCAGCGAGACGCAAGACGGAAAAGAGGGAGGAGAAATGGGAGAGAGGAGGGCGCAGCGCGGGGAAGAAGGAAAGAGGGCGACGCGGAGCGGCTCTACAGAAGAAGAGAGGAGGGCGCAGCACGGAAAAGAAAGAGAGAGGAAGGGCTCCATGCCAAGCAAGGGAGGAGAGAGGGAGAGAGAAGAGGAAAAGGTGGCCCCACTTGTCATAGGGAGGAAAGAGAAAAAGGAAGGGGAAAACTTAGAATTTGGATTTTACACTTCTATATTTTAAAATTATGGATTCTAATTTCTGAAATTTTAGTTTAAGTCTTTGTTCTATTACAAAATATAATAATCTTTTTGTTTTATTTAATGTTCTTACTTTCATACATTTATCCCTTTTATTACTACACTCATCACCACATTTGTTTAGTATTTTGCATATCTTGTCTCACGTATATATATATATATATATTTATTTCTTATTTTCTTTATGGCTTATTAATATTGTTTTATTTTTCATAGGTGTTCAACCATCGAACCTCAACCAAAACAACAAGAAATACCGTCAAAATCCAAATTCCAATAAAATATAATGCAAATTAATTCAAGAGCTACGTATTTTCAAACTTTAAATGGCTTCTTAAGTTCAAACCGTGTGCAACATCCACATCGGTATCTCCACCATCCACTGCCACTATAGGGTCTTAAAATAATTCGCCATATTTTAAATAGGACAGGCTATGAATAATGATTGGAATTCAAAAATAGTTGAATCTGATCCGATTTTGAGTATAATTTGATCGAATTTGTATCCAACATTTGTCCGGCCTATATTTGTATACGACGTTTGTCCGATCTGTATTCAAATCCGACAAAAAAATTATAGATGCAAATATGATTTGACCACTATCTCGCTCCGAACCCGATTCGCTTTCACCCTAGCTGGGAGAGATGGTTGTGCATGCTGGCAAGTTAGGGCACTAGAAGCTTACTATAAATTATTTCTCATATTTAAGTTTATAAGACGTATTTTCTCTTGACATACAGACTAAGAAAATAGTAAAAATAACTAGATTGATCCTAATTATTATCTCTAAACACTATATTCAATATTTGCATATAGAGAATAGTAAATAAAGCTCTGTATTTATTATGGATATAAAAAAACATAATTATTATTCTATATATACTTGGACACGTTGAGAACAGGCCGAAAAAGCAGAGGCCAAGACTAATTACTGTACGACTACCCCTTTTAATCGGGTGTGGTAAGAAGTGGCACGAGTAGTACGTACTACTACTCCAGTCTGATGCATGCATGGACCGGTTAACTGCTGCTGCTGGCTCACTGTCTGCTGCTGCTGGCGCTGCAAAGAAATTAAGGGCTGTTTTTTTAAGGCCCCGTTTATTTTGTGTTTAGGTTTTGGTTTCGATTTATTTTTACTATTTATAAATTTTATCTTTTTTGAACTTTTGGTTTTTTTTGGAGCTTTCTTGCCGGTTCTTTTTTTCGTATTCATTTACGTTGTCCATGATGAGCTAACATATTTTTTTCTATTTTTAAATTTTTTAATTTTAATTATGTCAAATAAGCCACTTTCAGCTACAGTAAAATTTCAGCCGCTACAGTGCAATTTCAGTCATAAGCCACAACTTTTCAGCCCAACTGAGCGGGGCCCTGAGGCTTACAGTTTTTAGCTGTGACTTGTGATTTTTAGATTGCTTGTGTGAGAGATTACAAAGTAACAAAAAATGCCTATGTGCGGTTTTTACCAATCTAAATGAAGTCGGTACAGTATATACTATAATTAACAAGTAGATTCTATCTTAAAAAGATACTTAATTTAAAATTTTAAAGAAAAGTTAAAAGTAAAAGCTAAAAACTAAAAAATAACAGGGCCTAACTCTGGCGCCTGCCGCGCGGCCGGTGTGCGTAGCTGTGGCGCACTGATGATCTCTCGCTCCTTCGTCCGTCCGTGGTGGCTCCTGTGTCGCATCCATGGACTTGTTCGGGCCTCTTCACCAAACACGGCACATGCGGCCATCAGGCACCAGGAGGATGATTGTTCAATTCGGTTTGGACCGGTTCTTTTTTCTATAACCCATGGTTTTTTTATCTTAGCATTAGCATTTATCAATATTGATTAGTAGATAAACGGTTGTACAAAGATTATCTTGATAAGTTACTTCGAAATGATGATAGAGAAATTATCCTAATTTTTTGTTCAAAAAATCATAAATTAAAAAGAAATTGCCATAAGCAAGCTCAGAGTAAATGGTAAACTTGATTCGCATGCCCCATAGGGCTAAAACGGATTTAGATATTACTCGGATATCCGCCACCGAACTCGATATATCGGATTCGGATACCTAATATCCGATCCGGATACAAAATGGATCCGTATGTATCGGATCTAGATGCCTAATATTCGATGCGGATGCGGATCCGGTATGAGTCGTCTCGGATTTGGATCCGGATATCCGATTTAGCGATTTAGCATCAACTTACTAATACGCATATTTTGCATTTGACTTTCAAATTAGACATATTATATATGCATTTCGATCATCTCGACGAGTCCGTCATCATGGTCGGCTTTAATTTGGCATTTCATTTTTATTTTGGCACATTCCCAATAAAGCTTTTGCATGCTCTTTTAGTTAAATTTGATGTTTTTATAACCGATTTATTTGCAATATATCTAGAATTAGTTAGGATTAGTGATAAAATGGTAGCAATGATCATGTGATAAATTAGAGAAAAAGGGGCATAAACATTATTATAAAACCGATATTGATTTGTTAAACTTCATTGCGTCATAGGATATGAAGTTATCCTCAAAAGCTGCATTATACAAATACGTGAGATGAATGATTTATTTGTTGCTATTAACATTTAATGCACAGCTACATGTTATAGTCACCGAGTCGATTATTTATCAATTTAAAATATTAAAACAATTCGGTGCCATATTTTAAATAGGAGAGGCCACGGATAATCATTAGAATCAAAAATCGTCTTACTTTCATACATTTATCCCTTTTATTACTACACTCATCACCACATTTGTTTAGTATTTTGCATATCTTGTCTCACGTGTATATATATATATATATATTTATTTCTTATTTTCTTTATGGCTTATTAATATTGTTTTTATTTTTCATAGGTGTTCAACTACTGGAACCTCAACCAAAACAACAAGAAATACCGTCAAAATCCAAATTCCAATAAAATATAATGCAAATTAATTCAAGAGCTACGTATTTTCAAACTTTAAATGGCTTCTTAAGTTCAAACCGTGTGCAACATCCACATCGGTATCTCCACCATCCACTGCCACTATAGGGTCTTAAAATAATTCGTTGCCATATTTTAAATAGGACAGGCTATGAATAATGATTGGAATTCAAAAATAGTTGAATCTGATCCGATTTTGAGTATAATTTGATCGAATTTGTATCCAACATTTGTCCGGCCTATATTTGTATACGACGTTTGTCCGATCTGTATTCAAATCCGACAAAAAAATTATAGATGCAAATATGATTTGACCACTATCTGCTCCGAACCCGATTCGTTTTCACCCTAGCTGGGAGAGATGGTTGTGCATGCTGGCAAGTTAGGGCACTAGAAGCTTACTATAAATTATTTCTCATATTTAAGTTTATAAGACGTATTTTCTCTTGACATACAGACTAAGAAAATAGTAAAAATAACTAGATTGATCCTAATTATTATCTCTAAACACTATATTCAATATTTGCATATAGAGAATAGTAAATAAAGCTCTGTATTTATTATGGATATAAAAAAACATAATTATTATTCTATATATACTTGGACACGTTGAGAACAGGCCGAAAAAGCAGAGGCCAAGACTAATTACTGTACGACTACCCCTTTTAATCGGGTGTGGTAAGAAGTGGCACGAGTAGTACGTACTACTACTCCAGTCTGATGCATGCATGGACCGGTTAACTGCTGCTGCTGGCTCACTGTCTGCTGCTGCTGGCGCTGCAAAGAAATTAAGGGGCTGTTTTTTTTAAGGCCCCGTTTATTTTGTGTTTAGGTTTTGGTTTCTGATTTATTTTTTACTATTTATAAATTTTATCTTTTTTTTGAACTTTTGGTTTTTTTTGGAGCTTTCTTGCCGGTTCTTTTTTTCGTATTCATTTACGTTGTCCATGATGAGCTAACATATTTTTTTCTATTTTTAAATTTTTTAATTTTAATTATGTCAAATAAGCCACTTTCAGCTACAGTAAAATTTCAGCCGCTACAGTGCAATTTCAGTCATAAGCCACAACTTTTCATTTTAACCGAAGGGGCCACGAGGCTTACTGCTTTTAATGTGACTTGTGATTTTAGATTGCTTGTGTGAGAGATTACAAAGTAACAAAAAATGCCTATGTGCGGTTTTTACCAATCTAAATGAAGTCGGTACAGTATATACTATAATTAACAAGTAGATTCTATCTTAAAAAGATACTTAATTTAAAATTTTAAAGAAAAGTTAAAAGTAAAAGCTAAAAACTAAAAAATAACAGGGCCTAACTCTGGCGCCTGCCGCGCGGCCGGTGTGCGTAGCTGTGGCGCACTGATGATCTCTCGCTCCTTCGTCCGTCCGTGGTGGCTCCTGTGTCGCATCCATGGACTTGTTCGGGCCTCTTCACCAAACACGGCACATGCGGCCATCAGGCACCAGGAGGATGATTGTTCAATTCGGTTTGGACCGGTTCTTTTTTCTATAACCCATGGTTTTTTTATCTTAGCATTAGCATTTATCAATATTGATTAGTAGATAAACGGTTGTACAAAGATTATCTTGATAAGTTACTTCGAAATGATGATAGAGAAATTATCCTAATTTTTTGTTCAAAAAATCATAAATTAAAAAGAAATTGCCATAAGCAAGCTCAGAGAGTAAATGGTAAACTTGATTCGCATGCCCCATAGGGCGAAAACGGATTTAGATATTACTCGGATATCCGGCTACCGAATCCTGATATATCGGATTCGGATACCTAATATCCAGATCCGGATACAAAATGGATCCAGATGTATCGGATCTAGATGCCTAATATTCTGATGCGGATGCGGATCTGGTATGAGTCGTCTCGGATTTGGATCCGGATATCCGGATTTAGCAGATTTAGCATCAACTTACTAATACGCATATTTTGCATTTGACTTTCAAATTAGACATATTATATATGCATTTCGATCATCTCGACGAGTCCGTCATCATGGTCGGCTTTAATTTGGCATTTCATTTTTTATTTTGGCACATTCCCAATAAAGCTTTTTGCATGCTCTTTTTAGTTAAATTTGATGTTTTTTATAACTGATTTATTTGCAATATATCTAGAATTAGTTAGGATTAGTGATAAAATGGTAGCAATGATCATGTGATAAATTAGAGAAAAAGGGGCATAAACATTATTATAAAACCGATATTGATTTGTTAAACTTCATTGCGTCATAGGATATGAAGTTATCCTCAAAAGCTGCATTATACAAATACGTGAGATGAATGATTTATTTGTTGCTATTAACATTTAATGCACAGTTACATGTTATAGTCACCGAGTCAGTTATTTATCAATTTAAAATATTAAAACAATTCGGTGCCATATTTTAAATAGGAGAGGCCACGGATAATCATTAGAATCTGAAAAAATCGTCGAATCTGATCCAATTTTGAGTACAATCTGATCTGAATTCGTATTCGATATTTGTCTGATCTATATTAGTATTTGATGTTTGTTCAACTCATATTAGAATTCGAAAAAAAATATATAGATACAAATATAATTTAAATACTACTCTTTCCGTATCCGATCCGGTCTTCACCCATACACCATGCTAGCTAGGCTTGCTTTTGGACGTAGAGTAGGAGAGGCCGGAGGGGTTGGAGAGCTTTCCTTAGGGGGAGGGCCTGACGTCACGTGAGGCCCCTTCTGATGTATGGTTGATCGGTAAGTTCTACACCGTATCAATGGTGGGTGGGAAGGATTTTCTTCCCGAGGGCTCAGAGAAGATCATTTATTGTGGCTGCTTACGTGCAGCCAGGCCAGATGCGAGCACGAGGGACAAAATTTTGTTGCTTCTAGCTACATTAATGTACGAGGTGCGGATCCATCGACAAGCGTTAAATGCGCCTGCGCCTACGCCACGTGGCCATAGGTATGGCTCTGTTCGTATTTATGGCGGTAAATATGGCACTGTAGCCAATTTTATTTTACATTTGAACCCGACATCTATTTTTACAAATATAATCTCCTCTTTAAGCTTGGTAAAAGGCCGATCAAATTAATTAGTATTAATCCCGCTCAATTAATGCTAAGCACAAAATATAATGATTAATTAATACTAATCATGCCCACTTCATTGCCTATAGCTGTGCTGTTGCTCGACAGGAGTCCAACCGGCATGTCGCTCTGGTGGCCTGGTGTAACATTTCAAAATTTGGATAACCAAAATTATGAAATTTCTTTTAAAATTTTTCTTAAATTTTTCTGGCATTCAAAATTTCTTTTGAATATTTAAATCTTTCGGGCTTTGTGGTGTGCAAATTAAAATATTAAGAAATAATATCCAACTCTAAAAGCAAAGTTGGTGTTAATAAAAGAAATAGAAAATCAAAGGATCTACACACAATTTAAAATTTAGGTATTAAATAATGGGAGTAAGAAATTGAAATCCGATTCACTTAAAGAAAAAGAGAAGCAATGGCTAAAGAAGTTTTAAAAACTCACATCTAAATAGTTGAAAATTAAAAATGCAAAATTTTGAATGTATGCAAAACTTCAAACAATACTTCCTAATGTAAATTAGAAATCCAGATTTTAAAATTTTGCATGGGCACTAATTTTCCTTTCTCTCTCTCCATGTGGGCTCCACCTCTTCTCTCTCTCTCCTTTTTCTCTCCCTCTCGCCACCGGGCCCCAACCACCATGCTTCCCTTTTCTTTTCCTCCTCCTCTCTTTGCCCGTGCCCCCCCACCAAAAACGCCCGCCCTCTTTCTTCTTCCTCGCTTCTTCTCTCACAGGTCTGTCTTCTCGCCTCACCTTGCCGAGCCTTGCGCCTGCTCCTGTTGCCTCTCCGCCGAGCCCCGCCTGCTCCCCCGTCACCTCCGTGCATTGGGCCCCGCTCCGTCCTTACCAGTGCTTCTTCCCCCGCTTGGGTCCTCTGCCCACCCGGTCTCTGCCACGCCCCCTCGCTGGTCACACCATGAGCCCACCACCGCCTCTTCTCTCCCAAGCTCCCGGCCACGGTGACCTCCCCGCACCACCGCCTGCAGCTCGCCGCCGGCTCGCCGTGGTCCCTCCACCGGCCGGTTCCACGGTGGCGTCCCTTCCTCCTTGTGCCCTGCGCCCAATTTCTCCCCTTCCTCCCGTCCCACCGGCCCCACTCCACCCCACCTCCGGCCGAGCCTCGCCACGGCCTACCTCGTGATCCTCTGCCATACCACCTCCTCCATTGGCTTCCACGCCTCCCGGAACCCCTTTGCCGATGTACCCCACCCCTTTGGACTCGCTTGCACGGAGCCCAGCTTCAGCCACGGCCACCTTCTCCTCTGTTTTGTCCTCAGCCGCACCTCGACTCATCTATTTGTCCCCTCTGTTTTTATCAGCCCAGGCATTGCGCCCACTTGGCTACCCGAGCGCGTTTAACCTTCAGCCTATTCCCAAGGTCCTGGGTTCGATCCGGCCGGCTGCACACTTTTTCCATTATATTTTGTTTTAATTTTGTAACCCATTTTAATTAGTAAAATTAAGAAAAATTGACAATATTTAGAGAAGCGGATAAATTTATTAGGGAGTAAATGAGATTATATAATATTTAAATCAGATTAGTTATCATACATGAATAATTAATGTGGTTTGCATAAATGAATTAAAAGACCAATTGTTAAATTAGAGCATTAGTAAAAGATGGTTATGCTTAATGTCCAAGTTACTAAGGATCTTAATTAAGAATACATAAATTGATAACAACTCTTAATTAGAAGGATGTTTAAGCAGAAATATCATGTTAGAAAAGTATATATTTATAGGCGTGGCGCTTATGATAAAGTTACCCCTAGGTCATCTGGATGATTAAAATAATTTACCCTAAGAGGCTTTATGCATAGTAGCCATCATTAGCGTGTCATCGATAAATAAATCTCGACCGTATATTTAATTAAAAATTGATATAAAAATATAAAACCTGTTAGGGCAAGCTCGACCCAAATAAATAAATTAAGAATTAAAAATAAAGCTAAGCCTAACAATAACAAGGTGTGGACAAATGATGATGGTGCCAGTGACTAAATCTTAATATTAATGAAATATTAACATTAGATTTAGTAAATAATAATATTGAGCATAAATGTATATAACAAGCTAGGACCCGTATAAATAGATCCTAACTCAAATTAAACTAAGCCTAGTGATAACTAAGAATACATAAAATATCACGCCATAGAGTGCTATAGACCCGGACTCTAGGATTAATTCGGTAAGCTAAAATTGGTATACATCGTGTATGTAGTATATGCCCTGAATGTTAACGCTCGACAAAATAATAACTGTCCAAACTTGCACACCAACTCATAGGTCTAACCTACCTCATGGAACTTCCTAAATAAATGTAAAATAATAAAAGAGATTGCTAATAAAAAAATCAAATCATCATATTCTACCACCGACTTTACCTCAAATCACTCGAATCACCCATTAACTCATAATAAAACTAAATTGAGTTTATTCGGATTTGTTTGGATCTTTTGAGTTATTTGCCTTTATTTGGATTCAGTTGTTTATCGCGCAATTAGAAATTGGAGTCCTGCATAAACGAGGGATCACGCGAGATCAAGAGAAAAGTGAAGACAAAGACCAGAAGCCCAGCCCCTCAAGTGAGACAGCATTGTGTGAGTTCAAGACCGCGGTAAACCACGCCAGGCGAGTCAATACTTTGATCATGTTGAACCTACATTTTCTGCAAATTACTTTTGTTTAAATTATCAAATTGCATGCTGTTAATTTATATACAAATACATGCTTAATTCAAGATTCTAGTTATATACACATTGTTTGCCTTGATTAATATTACACCCCCTTGTTGAATATTTGAATATATGAACCTTGTCGCCCTAGTGAAATTATGATAGTAACCTTTTGAAAATAAGTCCGTAATTTATACGCCATGCGTAGTGTTGCATAGATATTCATGGGCGTGAAAACACCCAAGCATCACTTTTAATCATGAGAAAATTTGGTTGGGCAGTCATAGTGGTAATGACTGGTATATGTTCGATATGATTATTTTATGTTCCCAAAACCCTACTTGCTTAAATATCTGGGCGAATGGTTCGAGGGTGTGTGAGTGGTGCAGTGAAGGCACAAAGTGGGTTGTGGTAGAATCGCCTGATACCACTAAGGACCTGAATCTTGTCATGATCTTCCATGTAAACAAAGGCAACCACAAGTCTCAGAAAGTACAACTTGGCTAAGTAGTTGTATCGAAACTCCCGGCTCATCTCACTGGTAGTGGAGTGAAGTGGATACGCAAGGGCAAGGGGAGGCCTAAAAGGACACCAAGGGAGGGTGAAGTTTTTCACCGTTCTAAGCGTTATGGGAAGTGGAGCCCTTGCGTTAGTAATCGTGGAAAACATCCCTGCATAGATGGGACCCACCGCAAGTGAGAGAAGCCCATAAGGTGAGATGACAAAAGGAACTAGATACTTTGAACAACATCGTGATGGTCTGCTCGACCACATGACTAAGGAATCGTGTGGGACAACGAGTTGATTGTCTCTTGTGGTGAAAGTGTACAAACTCTGCAGAGTCAAAACTATTCGAATAGCCGTGTCCACGGTCATAGGCGGACATGGGAACTTAACCAGATATAGTTCTGTTTCAAAAATGATTTGTGGGCGGGAATGGAAAAGTGGCGGGCAGTGCAAGACCCTGATTTGTGTTGTCCTGGGTGTCGCCCCAGTGATAAGTTAAGCGGCTATAACGCTGAAGGATTATGCATATGGTGCAGATGCCATGTAACGGTGGATGGAATCTGAATCGCTATTATTATTGCATTCTCTTACATAATATGTTTTGTTCAAACTGCTAAGTCTCAGGAAATTCCTATGTATTATATTTCAAAAGCAAAATCATGAAAATAGTTCACATAAAATAAGATGTCAGGAAGAATAAGTAGAGTCGTAAGAACAGAAAATGTCTATTTGTGGTAAGCACATAAAGATGTTGGTGGATCCATGTCGATCATAAAAAGAGAACGACATCGAGGGTTCTAGGAGAAATAAATTGGTGAAGCTTAAATGGATTGATAGGCCAGATAGAAGATTTAAATAATTTTTGGAGAATTAGGATGTGCAAGGAAAATTTGGGATTACGATACGGATAAATAATATGAATTCTTGGAAGAAGTTGTGAATAATGGGATTAATAGGATTTGATCATATACTAGAAAGATCAAATGAATTTCTAGGATGATTGAGGAAATGATAACGATTATTGAAGTATAATCTTGATCAATGATAATATTAGTGGATGTACACTAATGAGTCGTATACTTGATTACGGATATTCTTGGCGGAGGTAACTAGAGACTTAGTAAGAGATAGATAATGGTAAACAAGATTGATTATTGGGAGAGCAAATTATGGTTTTGGATTAATAGCAAAGGATTAGACTGTTAGCAAGCCTTGATAAGAATTATTTTGGTGGGATAAAGAAAGTAATTATGTTAAAGGATCACTAGAATTTACGAGGTGAAGAATTGATGAATAGCAATCACAAGATTGGATTACTAGGAATTTATGATACATCAGATATTGGTGGATACAAAATAAAGAAAACCATATTTGTATTAGAATGAGGAGTTAATTAAATTATTGAATAATGAGCCTAAGATTGGATTTATGAACTGGTGGTGAATATTCGGACTCACATATGAGAGTGGTCACTTCGATTCGGTCATTGAATATTTTAGATAATGCTTTGGAAATTATTTGATCGGTGGGTCACAAGTACATGTATTGGATTATAATTAAGTGGTGTAGTCAATAAGTTGGCAATCGGTGGATCTGAGATCGGGATTATACGATTCTGGTGAAATTTAAGGTTGGAGGAATAAATTTATGGGGAAGGTTAGAATTACGTGAGAATCAGACAACCATGGTTGGATTGATAAGATGGTAGGTGATAGAATAGAAAGCGGATAATCGGTGGATTAGATAAGTGATGATACATGTTGTTTGGAGTTTTAGACCGCAATAATAGCACTATAATTAAATAATAAGAATAATGCGAAGAGCAATTTTTGGCAAATAAAACAGCCGGAGCCTCTCCTTTGATTAGCCATGCATACTATTTATTTGCATTCTGTGTATTGGCTCGTGGAGCACGGTGGTTAGTGTGCTCACACTCGCTCTCATAACTAATCCAGAATAAAGGTTCAGTTCACTACGCCTCAGCAACACTACTGCTCACAACAACAAAGAAGATGAAGATATCAAAGGCTAGGTCGCGAGCCTCCAGTTGGCTGCCTGTGGGCATGTCCTGAAGGTCCCACCTGTGTGCTTCGTTCTTCCGCCGCAGCAGTTATCGATTTCGCCTAATCGGCCCATGAGTAAGTTCACTATTTTATTTATGCTTCCGCATGGTATGTATTTGATATTCATTTTCAGAATCGTGAGCACTATCTACGATCCGTGGAATAGTGCATTAAATCACAGAGGATTCCAGATAGTAAAATCTGGGTCCTACACCGCGTAACTCGTCGAGCTATTGTAGCATCTCAGGTGATACATATCATCTATCGTAACCATCAAACTCGGGGAGGAGATTAGATTTGCAAAAACTAGTGTCTGTGGGTTAAATTTGAAAAAACAAATAACTACAATGCTATTTATATGAGCAACTCGCATGCATGCGTCCGTAGGTCCATAGTCGTTAGGCATGCAGGACGTTTTGGCACATATGGTACTGTTTGAACCCGTATTTACAAAAATGACAATATATGCGCAGTATTAGCAAAAATGACCTTTTATCGCCCAGTCACCGGGCGGCGACGCCGTGCAACTGACACGTCTCACCTGCTGCCTGACCACCGTGCGGCAGGCAACCTGCCTCCCGCCACCCAAGCCTGTGTGGCTCGCCGCCAGCCACTAGGCTCCAGGTGATTAGCACTGCAATTAATTAGTTTAATTGCATGATTAGTAAACTTAAAACGCACTGCTCATAGAATTTTGTAGATATAGCAAATGAGCACAATAAATTATAAAATTTTTTGTGGAGCTTCCCGACGCAGTGTAGTTCGTTGTGTAATTTGCTTGTAATTTTTTTCATTATGAATTTTACTCAAAAATTCATTTATGTAAACTATTTGTAGGAATTTCTTAATATATGAAATGAGATGAAAAAATTATAGCAGTGGACTTAATAGTGCAAATTTTTTATTCAATTACGCAATGAGTACATATAATAGTACAAAAACCATATCGCACGGGATGCAATATAGCTCACTAATTTGAGCCACTGCTATCTCCTCGCCGCATCTGTCTCCGTGTGCGTAGCCTTGTCTTCCGTTGTTGAGCCTGTCTCGTGGAGTACGTCAGCTGGTCTGGAGCTTACATGTCGATTTGGAGGAAGTATGGAGACCGTTCTGTTTGTTGAGTGGCCAGCGGTGGTGCAGTAGGCTGAGGTACACCATACAGTGTCTGGTGGTAAGCGTTGATGTGCTTCTGGTGAGACATACCGTCTATGATAATTCCAGATTATCACAGACGGTTTTTAACACAAACCGTCTGTGATACGAAATTATCACAGATGGTTCATCGGTAAGAACGGTCCGTGATACTAGTTTTCTCTGACGCCACCAACACAGACGGTGTTCAAATTAAAACCATTTGTGTTAGTGTCAAACACATACGGCTTTGTCAAATCGTCTGTGATTAACCGTCTAGTATTAGACTTTTTGTAGTAGTGGTGGGCATGCATGCCCCGCGTGAAGACATTTACGTACATGCGCGTACACATTTTGAATTCGGTAGACGACGTACGTACGGCCCGGTTGAACTGTCTCGTTTCGGCTTCAGTTTCTGGCTTCTGACTTATTTTTTACTATTCATAAATTTTGTCTTTTTCTGAACTTTTAGCTTTTTTTTGAGCTTTTTTGCCGGTTCTTTTTTTTCTCGTATTTGTTTGTACTATACGTAATGGGATAACATATTTTTTATATTTTTTAATTTTTTTAAATTTAATTATGTTAAATAAGTCTCCGTCACCATGATGTTTTTTCACCACCACAGTGCTTTTCAGCCATAAGCCACTAAAAATAAGCCCAAATGATCACCACCTCATAATTAACTCGATCGATCCTGGAGTACGTACGTACCAATAGCCACTCGTAAATACTAGTACTCCAGTAATGGATACTACTACTACTATACGGGGAGCTTTTAATACCAAAGGAAATTCCTATATATCCGTACTACAGTAAGTGACGGAGCCAGAAATTTTACTCCAGGTGGTCAAATTTTTTGTTGTACCATATTTTAGAGCGGGCCATTTTCGTAAACTTACGTAAATTTTAAAATTTAATAAATATAAGGATCTTTACGGAAAAACTGTGGGTCATATAAATTCCGCCACTGGGGTACAGTAGCAGGGGCCAGCTGGGCGGATAATGAATCTACCTCCTGATTCATCCGTGTTTTATTATTTTTCTCGCAGTACATTCACAGTAAATATTCCAAGAACGAATTGAGGAGGCTCTGTATTTGTTCGAGTTGAAATGTATGGGCGAGATCAAGTACGTACTAGCGCGCATGCAGTGCGTGCCAGTGTGGGCATGTTTGGTAACGATTGTGACTTATGACTTTTGACTGTTTACGATACAGATTACAGAGAGAGATACTCACTTGCTATTTTTTATGGTACAGATGTTGGGTTTTTAACGTGTACATCATTTAACCTGTAGACCTCCGTCTTGAAAAAATACTTCGTTTGAAAGTTAGGTACTGTAGCAAAAGATAAAAGCCATCAGTTTCGAAGGAAAAGAGCAGGCCCTGTGTCTTGCTTCTTGCTTGTCTTTTGAATCCAATTAACCAGTCAAAGCCCAAGTAGAGTCCAGTTAATAATGATCTGGTTTCTTACTTTCTTTTGGGTTGGGTTGGGTTGGGTTGGGTTGGGCTGGGTTTCTATGGATACAAGGTAACAAACTACTACATATACGCAAGCAGTGTCGTTGTAGCAAGGACAAGCACGTAAATGGGCCGACGTGGTATGGGCCACCTTTGGTCGACCTCAGGGCTCATGTCGGGTCGGCATTAGTACAACTTCATTTTCCCGCCATTCTGTTTACCTCCGAAGCCGCGAAGATGTCTACTTGTATCGTATTCGAATCAAGTATAGCAATTAATCCGACTTAGCTGAATTCTTTTGAATTTAAAGTTGGTTTATGCTTATACTGTCTACAGTAACTAGCTTTTAAACGGTGTGTGTTTTCAAAACAGGTTCAATAGAAAAATTGTAGTAAAAAATGTACTGAGTTCAGCTGCACCGGTCAAAATCGCATGCGATTATTTCTCTCTACGTACGGTCTCTCGTGAACAGTCAGAATTCAAATATTTAAGCCATAAACCATTAGCCCAAAATAACACACCTTTAGAGCGAGCATCCACGATAATATACACATTTTTCAATCATTCAACTGGTATGTACGTGTACATACTGTGGAGGTCTCTTTCGTTGAATGTTAGATCTGCTCGTATCGGTTGCGCTTGATGGTTTTTTGCTAAAAATAAATAGTTGTGATCAAAATAGGATGTCCAAGATTAAATTCAAATAGTTCACAGCACCAATGATCAGTGAGCTTAAATATGTCATTATACTACGTCCAAGATTTAAGTGTGAAGATCTACGTCCAAGATTTTTTTCGTTATCACCTCTACAACTCTATTAAGTAGGGAACGTTACTTTCTTAAAACAGTGGTTATTTATCAAAAATGTGGATAGAATTGTAACTATAACCATGATGCTTATTAAATGTGTTAGTGACATCGAAATCTTACACATGGAGCTCAACATAGCGTTTGCATGTAGTTTGAGTTAAGAATAGCTAGATTCGATTTAGTTCATGTCGTTTTTAGACTTCTACACTACTTGAATCAAGCATTCCTTTTTTTTAGTATTAGACGTGACATAAAGTGAGTACTTGTCAAAAGTGTGAGTGACACCGTAATAAGAGTGGTAGCCGCTTGTCAAAAGAAATGACGGTGTTGTAATAAGGAAGATGACAATTTTGTAAATATTATCGTAACAAGTAGAAACTTATGCGTAAAATTGTAATACACTATTGGTACATGCCTTTGCAAAAGAGAGCTATAAGATACGAGAACAAGTGAAAATGAGAGGAACTATCATACAAATCAGTGTATATTACATACTATGTGGTATAATATTATCTATTTTTGTCCTACGTATTACTCTAGATATTACAAATACATACACATAAGACTATTGTGGCGCCAAAAATTCGCACTTCATCCTTTAGGTCGCCACAACAGCGCCTCTGATATTTTAAAAACACTTTGTAAAATAACCAAAATGCCATTATGTGAATACACTCAGATTTTGATTTCCAAAAATGAAATTTAACCATGGGCTAAAAATAAACCCAGCCCATGGGTTAAAAATACCCAACCTAGCTAGGGTTTACAAACTTTTTCATATTTAAACTGGACACCGAAATCATTTGTACTCTCTCTCTCTTATTTTCGCAATTTGCAAAATCCAAGCCGGCCCTACTACTTCGAGAGGAGGAGAAGCCAAGAAGGTGAGCGCCCTTTTCTTTCCCTACTCCTCTCCCCCTGTTTCTAATTTCACGAAAAATTGGGGGGCAAAACCAGAGACGCGATCTTGCGTTGCGTTCAAAAACTGCCGCCAGGATTCTAGGATGGTTCTTGCGAAGTGTAGCCGCCGCTTCTTCCGCTCCGATCTCGCCATCGATGGCCATAGGTTTCGCCGCCGGTGCTCTGTTGTGCTGGTTTGGGTTTCGGAAAACCTAGAAAAAAAAATGGTTTTGTGTCGCACCCGAGCAGATCGGTTGCAACCTGTAGGGTTTCTAGCACTCCTCTTTTGGGGTTTGGTGGATCAGTGGCAATCGAATAGGCTCTGGTGACAAAATCTGCAGCTTTGGGAAGGTGTAGTTCAATCTGGATGTGGGGGGTATGGTTCTTGGTTGCAATTCCCTGCGTAGAGTGCGGTTTTCTGTGCAGCTAGGCAGGTGTGTCATGTACACATGGATTGCAATTTTCGTTCTCTCTCTCTGTGTGATTCAGTAATCGGCACGACACACATCTGCTTTCCTTATCTGCTGAGTTGTTGGATTGCAATTCAGTAATCAACTTTGCCTTGATGTTTAGTTTGCGGGATTTAGCTAGAACCTCTAGGATGATGATTCGAGACTGTGGTGCTCTTTATTGTTTGACATGGCTTGGATATGATTACTATTTTAGTTTTCGGTTGTGATTGAAAGTACTAGGGGTGCAAAGGGTCCAGATTAAGTTCTAACTCTATGCAGAGTAAGCAATCATTAACCGGCTTGATGGGCGCGAGATGCTGCTTCTTTTGGAATGTTCGTTGAATGTTGTTCCAATTGCGCTTAGTAGAAAGTGTTGAAGCCTGGTAATGTATCATAAATGCAGAGTTTTGTGTGAACATTGGATTTGATGCTGTCGACACGGGTGCGCGTGTGGTGTTACCGAACATTTCATGCAATCCACTCAATGGACATTGTGCCTGATTGCTTTATCTTTTTAGAAAAAATCATAGTGTTTGAAAGAGTAGTAGCTGAATCCTTTATTAGTACTGTGGCAGTTTTCAATAGAATAGTTCGAACCAAAACAGAAATGTTAATGCTATGGAGTTTGTTGTCTTAGTAGTACCCTCGTTTGCTTCTTTTGGAATGGAGTTGTTAGATTCTTAAATATGACGTCTTCTGTGAATATTGGATTTGGCACCACTGAAACAAGTGCGGGTGCAGTGTACCGGACATTTCGTACTATCGCCTCAATGACCGTAGTGTTTGGCAATGTGGTAGCCAAATCCAGTTTTCGAGTATATGCTAACAGTTTTAAACAGAATGGTATGGAACCTAAACAGAAATGTTCATGCTATGGAATTTTGATGTATTAGTTGTGTTCTTGTTTGCTTCTTTTGGAATGATGTTGTTTGGTTTTGTTCCAATTACATTTGGTGAGCAGTGTGAAACTTTGTAATATTCCTTAAATGTGTAGTTTCCTATGAATATTGGATTCGGCGCCATTGAAATGAGTGCACACGCTGTGTATCGAACATTTTGTGCACTCCCTCAGTAAGTGTTTGAAAATGTTGTAGCTAAGCGTTATATTTTTAAGTTACTTATAATTTATGGTGGCTTTATGAAACAAGACTGATAAATTTATCTACAGATATGGAGTGCAACAGAGATGATGCGATCCGATCACAGGAGGTTGCTGAAAGGAAGTTCAGGGAGAACGATACTGTGGGTGCAAAGAAGTTTGCCTCGAAAGCAAAGGCTCTTTTCGATCCACTTGAGGGCATTTGCCACATGATTTTAGCCTTGGATGTCTACCTAAGGGCACAGACAAAGATTGGAGGGGAGGATGATTGGTATGGCATCCTAGAAGTATCAGCCTTGGCAGATGAGGAGACAATCAAGAGGCAATATAAGAAGTTGGCCTTCCAAACTCATCCAGACAAGAACAGCTTCATTGGCGCTGATGGCGCCTTCAAGCTCGTCTCACATGCTTGGAGTGTGTTGTCTGATAAAAGCAAGAGGATAGCATATGACCAGAGGAGGTATATGGGTTCCCTAGGAGTGCATCAGAACTCCCAAGTAAATGCTAATAGCACTTCCAATTCCACTATGTCAAGTATGAGTGGTTTTTCCACTATGTCAAGTATTAGTGGTTTCTGCGGCCAAAATTCTGGTCCGGCCCCACCTACCAATGAGCCGCCTTCTAATTGTTCAATACCAAGCACATTTTGGGCATGGGCTTCCAGTACTCCAGGGAACATGTGAACCGATGTCTGAAGCGTCCTGTTTGCGGAAAAGTGTTTGTCGCTGTTGAAGTTCCTCCTCCAAGCGCTCCACTTTACCCTAATGAGCCAAGGCCAATGGATGCTAATACTAACATAGGTGGCTCGGCAGTTCCTGACACTGGCAGGGCAACACCAGGAACAGGAGTGGTTTGTGGAAGTCAGAACTACGATCCTATGCTGCAGCGGTGGTCTTTTCTCAGATCTGCAGCCGGTGCACATGCACACTACTGGATATCCAGCCCAACAGACACATGAGACTGTTAGCAAAGAGGAGGTAACTGAAGCTAATGCTGCCAGAAGTGAAGAGGCAAATCTTAGCAGAAAGGTTATGGAGACTGTAAGGAAACATGCACGTTCGGGCACTTCCTTTGGATCATCGATTTCAACAGCAAAGACCATTCCGAAAAAAAGTGCATATTCTTTTTCTGGCTGTTGCTGTGGTGGCCTTTTTGAATGGACATATTGATCTGGGCAGTTCTCATGACTAATGAGCTTCAGGTGATGGAGCATTTTGTCTGACCGCCACTGGAAGTCATTGAGCTTTGCCTGTTAACTTGTGAAAATTTTGTTGCGCCTGAAAAAAGAGAGTGCAATGTTATTGGTTTGCGGATAGTTCTTGTGCTTAAAATAAATCGACATCGCAGAGCGTATGTTTTGACGACGGAGAAGATAGTTCTGCTGGTGCAGATGCTGAATTCATCCATTTGCATTTTTACTGCCCAATCTCGTGCTTATTGTGGTTAGTAGTTAATCCAGCGGTGTTTTGCAGTGTGGAATCGTATACTCCCCTTCCTAAAATCATAAGAATCGCCTGAATGTCTGTTGTTCCTTTGCACTTAGAATATTAGTTATCGGAATGCTAGTGCTGAACTTAGAGCAGTGATAAATATAGCTTCTCGCTGAAAAAGAACGGTAACGACTATTACTTTTTTTCTAAATAATTAAATTTAAAAAAATAAAATATATATATCATCGCGGACAATGCTAAAAAAAAGACTAAATAACTAAAACGCCAAAAACACGAAATTAAAAAACTAACGCGTTTCAGAAGCAGAGGGGCCAAAGTCACACCAAACTAGAGATGGCAACGGGCACAAACCCGCTGGTTTTGCTATCCCAAACCCGTGCCCATGAAAATTGGACGTGCCCATTAAAACCCATGCCCGTGACGGGTGCAGATTTTGCCCGCACCCATGCCCACTCGGTAACGGTACCACGGTCGCCTGTGTCGACAACAACCGTGCAGATTGCGCATCGTGCAATGCTTAGCAAGTCAACAATAAATTCAATTTATGTGCTACTATGTATGAAACAAGTAACGACAAATCCACAATGCACATCACTAGTTCACTCCATCAATTCTCAGTTCATAGTTCACTGGCATAACATATCATTACAAGTTCACGGTTCACAACTCAGTTAAAACCAAAAGGAGAGACATCAACTGCTCCTTGTACTTGACTAATGGGCTATGGGTGGGCTGGATTGGTTTGCTCGGAGGTGGAGTCCGGTTTATAACTCCTATGGATCGGGTTTATATTACCCATGGGTTTACGGGTTTGGGTACTATAGAAACGTACCCGAACCCGCAAACCCGATGGGTTAGGCTTTTTGCCCATTAACAGACCCATGGGTTAGAAAATTGACCCAGACCCATGCCCTAATAGAGTAAAAACCCACTGGGTATCGAGTTTCGGGTACCCATTGCCATCTCTACACCAAACAGTTCAACAGCATCAGGTAGTCTACAGATATCAGGCCACCTGGCACAAATGCGACCATATTTTCACTTTTCATGGTAACCAGCAACATCAAATCTCCATCTCCATGCATTAGTTTCAGCACATTACAGGTACCTGTAACAAATGATACTGAATAACATACATATGTGGGAGCATCGATTGAACCCCGGTTGTTATTACTGAGAGTAGAAACTCAATTCTGGGCAGATGACTGCAGATTCAGAAATCTTACACACTGAAGAAAGAGAAAATAACGGAACAAACAAAAATCAAGGCTGAACAGATGCCTCCTGTTCAGCCTTTTGACCACAAGGACCTTAATAGATTCAATACAACTTGATCAGTTGACGTTGCACCGGACCAAATTCCTGCAGGTGGTAATAACCAAACAGTACAAATGCTTCAGCGAGATACAAAAAACAACCACAGTGACATGAATTTATACACAACACAGAACCTTCTCACAAGTCACAACAACATGGAAACATCTAACGGTAGGCCAATGATACGAATTGGCTGAAACCTCAACCTTTGCTGAAGAAAGTAAAAAACTGTCAGGCTAAGGCAGAGGGGCATGGACGGAATGCTGTACCACATGCTATCCACTGTTTTTTGCGGCTACATGGGAGCATGCAATCAGGAACCTTCTGCCACTCCTTATTCAAAAGGCTGTATGTCACGAGACGGTTCATCCGCTTTGCCTTCAAGGAGAGCATGAGCAAACCACTGTTGCCCAGGCATGTCATCTTCATGTGCTTACCGTAAAATTCTAAGCACCAGATATTTGGCATTCTGTCCACCTCCTTCCAGAGGAGAGTCATATTCTGCAACTCCCATATGCAGACACAGGTTGCTGCATTTTTACACAGCAGACCCACAAGCATAACTCTTCCCTGGAACTCGGCAAGTGTGTGGTCAGTCAGATGCAGTGGCAGTGGGATGACAAATTGTTTCCAAATTCCGGTGCTTACATCATACGACAAAACACCCTCTGGTTCTGCGCACATGAAGTATAGTGTGCTGCCAACCGCCACAGGCTGTGACCTAAAATTTAGAGCAAGTGGAAGTTTGATGCTTGGAGGAAAAGTGCCTGGCCGAGACCACATATTCTGCACAGAGTCATAGACTTCATGATTCCCATCATTTCCTAACCACATTACTACGTAACCCTCATTAGAAGCTCTTCCATTCAGCACCATCCCTACTGCCACTCTTGACCATGCCTGGACTGACATGGGTGGAATTTCCTTGAGTGATTGTGTAAGAGGATTGCATATGTAGAAGTTCCTGTGGCTAAGATCCAATAAGCAGACAAGGCCACCTGCAGATGCCACTGGAATTACTATTTTCGCAGGAGCGAGGGGAAAAGATGGGTGGTGCCATTTTTTCATCGAAGGGTCATACATTGCTACATTGTTGTTGGCATTCTCATGGGTGATTGTATAGAACCATGGCAGTCCATGCGAAACTTCAGAGTACTGCTGAGAGAAATTGTCTGAGCCCAATAGAGAATACCATTTCCGGCAAACAGTACGAAATCGAAAAATTGCAGCAACTGGAAGCCTTGCAGTGACAGTTTCAAAAAGGTCTTCAGGGAACTCTCTCCAAATCTCCTGTTTCATTACTTCAGCTGAGTTCAAGCAGGGTGCTTTCTCGCGGTTTCTATCTCTACGTGGTCGCTTGCGAGGAGGGGATTGGTTAGTTTCCATGATCTTCAACAACTCCGAGTTGTATCCAGTCCTTCCTCCACAATAATCATCCTTTATTGAACCATGTTCGAAGTCAAGTAAATACCACCTGTAAGATATCCATTAAGCCCAATTAGTCCATCTTATTTTATGGCAAAGCAATTCTGGAAAGGGTAGCAACCAGAACTTTTGACTGCAAAGAACAAGGAGAAAAGAGCATCTATAGCTTTCTGGAGCAGGAAAGCCGTTATTTGTCTGCAGGAGACATGACTAGTTCTGCGCTAGTAGATATTCATTATATTTCTTTGGATTTTTTACTAATGAGTAATGACTAATATGATGAACTCATCTACTCTATGTCTCAATCAGTTTAGATGAAACTGGAGCACCTGACTTCACGACTAGTATTCCATGGCAAACAAGATGGACAAAATTTAGACAACAAATATGCAAAATATGTAGTGCAGATTATCAAACTTTGAAACTAGATTATTATGGTAACACTGAAGTGTAACTGTAACCACCAAAGACACTGGATACCTTTTTGGTTGGATATAATTGTAGGAGAACACCATGTTAAAAAAAACATTTCGTGTACTATCAGAACTGTACTGCATATGCCTTCATAGTTACATCATCCATTCAGGTATGATGTTACACACAAAAAAAAAAGGAATAAGGGCTTTGCAACTGTGTTCACAGTTTTTTCAAATCGGAAATGCGGGTAGGTTGATCAATTAGCTTTTTACAGTGCACTGTAATCAGGTGCCTAGTCCAATTTACCATCAAATAGTTAAACCTCTCTAAAGTCTAGAAATAATCTTCATATTATCTGTCATGCCACGTGGTAATTACATAGAGGTACCCCTGATCAAACCAAGCAATTTATGTTGCTAGCGAAGCCAATTAGATGTTATGTATATATACATGTATATGTATATGTGTGTGTGTATGTATATATAGCGTGCGTGCGTGCGTAGGATGAAACTGGCAGGATATTCTTTATGGTCTAGATAAGCAATGCGGCCACGTGCACAGTCTAAGCTGACTTTCAACCACCACTCAAACCCCTAATATGACCAAAATGGAGATACGTTGTTTAATGTTTTAGTTATACTGAGCACAACCAAATAACACAAACTTCTCATAAACTAAATAGTGGATTTTTAATATAAAAGATCCATATGATTTAACATACAAATGTATACTTTATTTGCTATAATGCACAGCTTAACTATCCTAGAGATAATCCTCAAATAAATTCTAAGCACTATAGGTGCAATACTTAGTGAAGCGCAGCAGGAAACTGATGAGTAAACAAACACCATTCTGTAGTTCATATACACAAGGTAGATGACACAACAGCTTGAATTAGTCGCAACGGTGGCAATGACATTTCGTGACTCTCTTTTTTTTCCATTTAAGCCTTGCAGCTATTTTTATAACGAGTCTACCGTCAAAATAATCGCTGTTTCTTTTCCCCTAGTTCCTTGCCTACAAAGTAGTACAAACGGTGCACCTCCAAAGTCAACTAGCATACCCTAAGATCGGCAGCCAGCATACTCTTAAGATAATCTCAAGTCGCGGACTTTCTCGCGCCTAATTCCATGGATATGCGTAAAGAATCTTGCCCTATGCTTGGGGCAATGTCAAAACATATAACCGTGGAAACTGGTAAGTATTATCAACAAACAATTGTAGGGAGGAAACAAGCAAGAAGTACGGGCAAAGCCACAGAATTCTTCCATTTCCGTGCCGCACGCCAGCGTTCCTTGAATTAATCCTCCCCCCACGACCAAACCCACCAAAAATAACGAAGAAAAAAAGGGGGGAAATTTAAGAGTCGCTGCAAAAAAAAAAAACCGTAAGAATACCAAGAAGGAAATACACCATCTAAGCTAAGCACGTTAGTCAAAGATCTGAGCAATTCAATTTCCCCAGGGCCGAAAGATCGAGAAAAAAACAGAGGCCAATTTGCAAGAAACGCCGGATAGACCCCGCAGCGAACAGATCCGAATGGATCGGCCTGAAGAGAGCAAGGGAAATAGAGATAAGAGGGAGGAGGGAAAGGGAGGGAGGGTTTTGCCTGGGAGGGTGGGAGTGGGCGCCGTATAGGTCCCAGAGCTCCTGGACCTGGCCGACCAGCTGCCGCAGCGCCGCCACCTCCCCCATCTCCGGCCGCCGCCGGCGTCGTCGTGTCGGGGCCCCTCTCCTCCCACTATACCGCGGCGGCTGCTTGGCTGTTGGCTCGCTATCCCCTCTTCTTATGGGTCGGCCCGGCTCCGCTCCGCTCGGCTCGGCTCGGCTCGCTCCTTTCTGCCTCCCTAAAAATGCTGGCTGCGCCGCTCGCTATATGCTATGCGTGCGTCGCGTGTTCCGTGTGCATGTTATACGCGATTCGCGAATCTACTCTCCCGTGTTACGGTTGGTCGGATCGCCCCGGTTGCTTGCTCTGCTTCGATGGGTGCGGTGCGGTGCAAGAAAGCATAGGGCGTGCTTCAAATAGCTTCTCTTCTCGTTTTTTTTTTGTTTCTGAAACACGCTGCTTTCAATTTTGTTTTTTTAGATTTTTTTCTTATTTTTTACATTATTTATAATAATATAACTTTTTTCTTTTTAAAATTTAACTACTCAGAAAAAACTAACAGCCGCTACAGTTTATTTTCAGCCACTACAATGCAAAAGCCTACGACTGTTTGAAACACTACCATATTCGCTTAGGTAGTGCTCATTTGGGCTTATGGACCTGTTTTTTCAGCTTTTAAAAATTGATTTTCGGTTTTTCTACAATAACTAGCTTTTAAACGGGGTATCTTTTCAAGATAGGGTCTACTAGTTAATTGTAGTACATACTGTACCGACTTCATTTATATGGCAAAAACCACACGTGAGTTTCTGTTACTCTGTAATCTCTCGCACAAACAGCCCAAAAGCCACAAGTCGCAGCCAAAAGATCCAACCAAAAAGAATAGGCCCTATAAGTTTAAGCTTATGGTTTTTTTGTACTGTAGTTGCTGTTAGCTTTTTCAGTATAATTAAATTTAAAAAAATAAAAATTATATCATCACTGATAATGCAAAAGAAGAAAGGAAAAAATAAAACTATAAAATTAAAAAAAATTAAAATTAAAATGTTAGAAGTCAAAAATAGAAGTTCGGCGGAGCAGGACCTAATTCTTCTGTGTGCTGGGTTGGGAGTAGAAATAGAACTAGGTTTACACGTCTCTTTCTATGGTCTTTGGACACAATATTTTTTTTATGTCACGTCATTTACACCGTTTCTAGAAACACTGTTCACCGCTATCCCACAAATAGCTACACGAACATAACAGTTTGATTGTGATGCAGACCTTATTTTTGAGGTGTTGCATGTCGCGAAAGTACTTGGAGATAGCAATTTTAGGATAAACATGGAAAGTATATCATACAATCTTGTACTGTTGCCGAAGAACGTCAAGAAAATATCTACTGTATGAAAGTGTAGAGCTCTACTCTTTTTAGCTTATGGCTTATGACTCTCTACATAAATAAACGATACGGTACATCGTTTTTTCGAAACAGTTTATCAGAACAGTCTTTTTAAAATGATTTATTCGTATTTAATTCATTCACATAAACATTAATGCTAAAATAAAAAATTACTAACTATAATTATAAATTATTAGCCGTAGCCGAAAAAATCGTACGCGCTTTGCTTACTAGCCTCGACACCGCGCCTTCTCCCCACCACAAGTTCCCGGAGAGCGTAGCATGTAAGTGAGACAAGCACTACCGAGTACTGACTTTCAGACGAGAGGAGCAGGCAAATCCAATAGTTGCTGGCAGTTCTCTAACCGTATGGAAAAGTGTCCGAGGCAAATAGGCGGGAAACAGAAGGGCGTTTCCCGTCAGTGGCGGAGGGAGGGGGGGCTGGGAGGGGCCTGGCACCCCCCAACCTCCTACTAATTACATAATTAATTATATATATTTAATTAGTGGTTTAATTAGTGGTTTAATTAGTATGTTCTTTTGTCCAAATTATTTCAGATTTTCAGTATGAATGTTACATCATTTCTTCCAATTTACGTGTATGTTGATGTGACTAAACCCAAACAAGAATTATAACACCACGCCTTTCATCATTACAAAATAGATGTGTTTAATGTTGCAATTGATCAACAATTGATTGAGCTAGACGATCGATTTAGTTCTCAAACGACAGAGCTTTTGTCCCTTTGTGCCTCTTTGGATCCAAGGTTGGACACCTTCGACATAACAAATATATGCACTCTAGTGAAAAATATTATCCTGTTGATTTCTCAAGTTAAGAAAGAGCTCAATTAGAGTGTCAATTGCCACATTTTCAACTTAATGTATACAACCATCCAAACCTAAGTGCATTACCATCACTTGTCGATCTAACAAGTGAACTAGTTAAGACTAGTAAAGATTCATCTATCCTATGGTGGACACGTTGTTAAGATTAGTCTTAACTCTTCCGGTTTCAACTGCAACTACCGAGAGATGTTTTTCAGCTATGAAACTTGCGAAGACGCGACTTCGAAGTACAATGGGAGATGGGTTTCTACGAGATTGTTTGGTAATTTATATTGAAAAAGAATTGACCGCAAAGATTAGTAATGATGATATTATTAAGGCCTATGATCTTGCTGGTAGTCGTAAGAGCTAAATTTAAGTTAATAGAGATGTAATTTTCTTTGCATTGTAATTTGCGAAACATATTACTCTGATATGTGACTATTGGATCGGTAAATTCGGCATGGTTCATTGATTCTACTCTACTTGTTGTCCATGTTGCCCCCCCTATATCCAATTCCTGGCTCCGCCCCTGTTTCCCGTGTGTTTATATATACGTAGGAAAATGAACCGAGCGTTTCCCGTGTGCTTATCATTTTGCCACCACCTTGACCCAAAGCTAGAAGTGAGTGAATAAATTTATTCAAGGAAATATAGCCTTATTAAGTAAATTTATTTAGAGTAAGCTATATTATGGGTCTCTAAATTTATCACGTTGCTTTACTTAGGTCTCTAAATTTTGAAATTACAGATCTTTGTACATAAACTTGTTTAAGTGGGTCAATAAAGGTCCCAAAGATAATTCGTAGGGCTTGATCATTGACGAGTAGCTTTGACTAATGCTAGCGAGCTCACATACATCTCACATGACTAGCCAAGTGGATGCTAATATTTGCAATAAACCCTTTGGATTTCTTATCTCTACACATTATATCACCTTCCATTCACACCACTACGTATTCCACGAGCTCCTAAGGTGATTAGTGAGTTGGAGGCGATCGACCCTAGGTTGCAGCTGCCAACTACAGGTGAAGGAGGGTGTAGGTGCGGGTCGAATCAAAAGAAAAACGAACAAAATCAGAATAAACGAAATCAGAATAAAAGAATCATGCATACCAAATTCAAACACCAACTCACGTAGTGATTTAGGCACTCGAAAAGAACACAATCCGGATTGTCTCTGGTTTTGGAGGTCATCTACAACACCTCCATCTACTCACAGCTCGGGCATTGGATCAATGGCAATGCATGTTCCCCCTCTAGCTGCTGGTCATAGAGGAGCTTGATGCTGCGACTATGGAGATAGAACGCGTCGGCTGACGGGCAGGGAAATGGGGAATTAGGGATTTCAGAGAGTTTTGTCTTAGGGCAACTGTGGATTGAAATGGAAATTTAGGTCTTAGGGTTTTAATGCTCACCAACTCAATCCAATGTCTTATGAGAACCTAAGTACAAAAAACCAACCTACAAATGGCGTGCAAAATCCTATCATTTCACCCCCACGCCACGCTAACATCAGTTAAGGCTACACGTCAGCGGTCAAACGTAGCAAATTGTCATTGGGATCTGTACTTACCCATTTAAACAAGTTTAGGTATATGAATATGTAGTTTCAAAGTTTAGGGACCTAAGTGAACGAACGTGGCAATTTTATAGATCTACAGTGTGTTTTACTTATTTATTTAAATAGATTTTGGTTTGCACTTTGAAATGTGCTATTAAGTAAAATTCACAAAAAAATGGACTAAAACCTATGGTTATGTATGCATGTGAGCAGTCAAATATTCCAAACTTTAACAAATGTATATAAAATATTTAGATTGTTGCATGGCAATAATACGAATCGATTAGCTATCAAAGTACATTTATCATATCATTGATCTACTAACATCATCACAAAATCGATAGATGATATGTTGGACATCAGAAGAGAAAAGTTACACCAGAACTAAACGGGGTATAATTCAGTGTCTTCTACATAACTTTTTTTAGAGGTACATAGCCTTTTTTTTTTAGATTGTCTTTTTACATAACTAATGCGTTGTGTTTGCATGGAACGGGATTGGCCCTCCTCCAAAAGTTCAATTTGAAGGCATAAAATAGTCAAATATGATTGTTTGGCTCGATCGACACAATTATGAAAAATGGCAAACTCACTCATGGGCTTCGTTCCTTGCTTAGCTTTGAATGCTTTCACCTTGCAGGGCCTCTTTGATTCACAGGAATTTCAAAGGAAATTCATACGATTCAAGAATCCAGAGGAATGGATACTATGTAGGCATTTGATTCATAGGAATCACTCAACCAAATTCCATAGGATTACTATTCACTCCCTATGAAACTGTAGAAATTTCACATGAAACAAGCATCCAGTGTGTGAGAGGGGGATAGCGGGAGGGACTCATCATCGCTACCATCACCAGAGTTGAAGCTCGAGCTACCATACCGCCGCCGCCGCCGCCGCTCGAGCTACCACAGCGCTACTGCTCGAGCTTCCACCGTCGTCGCTATCGCTCGAGGTTCCATCGCCGCCGTTGACACTCGAGCTTCAATGGCGTCGCCTGGCTTGATCCATCATTGTCCAGCGTGGCCTGGCTCAATCCGCCGCCATCCAGTGCCGCTTGCCTCAATCTAGCGTCACCCTGTCTCGATCCGCTGCCATCCAGATCGAGTTTGCCCCAATCGAGAGGTGCCTCTGTGGACCAGAGGAAGGGAGAGGATAAGAATAATGCGGTGTGGTTTTAGTGGGCCCACTGGTAGTGACCGAGAGAAGGGAAATTAGTGTTCAATTAGACTAAAAGCAAATAGGATTACTATTATCTATAATTCCTGTGTTTTTCTCTTTCTGCAAATCAAACATCTAATTCTACAAAAAAAATTATGTTTTTTAATCCTCTATTTTGCACATACATTCATATTCTATATCTTTGTTTTTTTAGGGGAGATGGGAGCATTTGCCCCATACATAAACATGGAATTTGATGATTTGCCTCATTTGTCTCATTGACATATGGGCCTTGGACCCACATGTCAATGAGACATCATAGGGTAAATCATCAAATACAATGAAAGGTGTGGCAAAAGATCAATTACCTCCTTGCTGAATGCATCGATGTGTATCTCATCTCACCAATGCAACTTTCTTTTGCCCCAAGATTCATTATCCTCAGCAAAAAGCAGTTGAATATGACGATTTTGACGGTTCATACAATGCAATTAATATTTGCAATAACCATCGGAAAATTATATACTCCTTTCTTGTATCATTGACTTGCTTATGTGATATTTCAATTGGACAGCTTTGTTTTTTTTTTGTCGAGCCGGCTGACTTTTATTTAAGGGTTTCTTTTTCAGCATAAAGCTATCAGTAGACACACAGATGTTATTAGATTTCTACTAGAAGCAAACAATAACAATAATAATGCTGCTACACAGGTAGTTGATCTGATGGCGAGGTACAGCTTCCAAGTGAGCTTTCCATGATGAGGAAAGCGGCAGGCAGCAGCCAAAGTTTGGAGGCAGATGGATTTATTCATTCATTCGCCATCATGGCCGAGTGAAGCCGCGATGGTAACTTCCTCACCAAAGTGGAGTAACCTACAATAATATGTATCAGCTGACTGTAAACTTATATCATCTAAAATTTTAGGTGATACAAATAAGAGAGAAGGAAGAGAGAGAAATATAATATCTACTATTTAATAAATAGTTTTATAAATGATTTTATATTGTATACTATTATATAGATAATCTATTAATTATATAAGGTATTACACATAACTATATACATGATTTATTGTATGAATCAATATATGTTGTATACGTGTCCTGATTGATCGTCGCAACGAACTGCTGGCCAGTTGCGTATAAATAAACGGAACATAATAAATACAACCTACATATACGTACCATGTACGAGTAACAATACCCATCAATACTCGCAACAATAATGTACAGTACAAGGAGTGATGATACGTATACGTAAGTGCAACCAGATCAGGCTCATGGAAACCATCATGGCATTGCCACCGTATAGTTCATAATAATTCATTCCATTGTATTTCTCTTGCGCCATGAGTGCGATCCTAATGATTGATAATTAGTGCTTATAACACGTTACCACAATGCGCCAAGTAAAATGTTTAGTCCCATTTACAATGATGGGATAATTTTATAGCAATATATGACGCAGGGGACTACAGTGTTTCATACAAAATTCCTACATTTCAAGCATATTACGTTCCCTAAGGACTTTTCCTTTTTATTGCTGCTTTTCCCTCTGGTCTAGCAGCTTTGCTGGTTAGGGATCATTGCATGGTTGAATCTCACTCCCATGGCTGACCATAATTCTTTTTTATTTCTTGGGAATTTCTTCTTCCTTTGCCTTTTCTTCTCTGATCTACCGTCTCATCTTTGGATGCCTTTGATCATTGCATCTTTGAAGGTTTGCCCCCTTGTGGTAATAGTTAGCAATAGTATTCTTTCAGCACTAAAGCACTTCTCCGGACATGACTCTTCGTGACCAATTGGAGAGACAACACCGCTTGCTAAACCGAAAGATGTGGAGCTGTGGTCTCGGCTGGCAAATAGGTCATGTGGATTTGGTGGTGGTGGCCATCTCCCCTTTATTTTTGTTGCTTGAATTATTGATTTTGTGCTGCATCGCATCTTGAAAGAAACAAGAAACGTAATCCCGAACGCCATGATCCTTTGCAACCAACTATTGCTACTATTTTCAGCTATATATTTGAAAAAACTCTCTCCATACCGCGGAGAGTTGTCTTGATCGCTAATTTACCACTAGAAAAGTTTGCTTCTTTGTATGCCATTGAGCTTTTCCCTTTATTCCCTCTCCATTTCGTCACATCTATTAGTTGGAGTCGCCGTTAAATCCAAAAAAATCCTCGTCTTACCATCTTCTTCTTCCTTCTCCACTCTCCTCAACCCCTCTCTCTCTCTCTCTTGTCCCTACTAGCCACCTCCCCCGTTTTACGCCACGCGCCACGCCAGACGACCGCCGCCCACAACGAGCCCCACCGCCTATCCTCCTGCTTCATGACCCGCACTTGGCGCGACAGTGGTGTGGCAGGGGCTTTGCATCGACGTAACGGTGGTGTTGGAACCCGTGATGTGGCAGTGGCTCTGCATCTCAACGACCTAGACAGGGTCACCGCTGGCAAGGCCGACCTCCTCACTACTACAGAACTTCCAGGCGATGAACGTGGAGCACACTCTCATCATCGATAGGGACCGACATGCTGACCTTAGCCACCACGCCTCCCGTCATCACTAGGTGCCACTAGCCGAGCCACTACGCCTCCTATCGTCGACGTGCACTGTCGAATGAGCCACCACACCTTCGGTTAGATATGGGCACACCTGGGTTCTTGTTGGATTGCACCTCCTTGGTAGGAGAGAGGAGAGAGAGAGGAGGGAATTGTTCATGTATCTAACACTGTTGTGACTTTTTCAATTTTAGCCTCCTAGCACCAATTTTTACAATAATGGCCCCCTCCTCGAGCTCGAAAGGCATGGTAGACGACACGTGTCACCTGTCATGCCGGAGTAGCTCAATAGGAGGTGAGCCGCACGGTAAGCCTGGCCAGCGCGGGAGGCGACGCGGGCAGGCACGGTAGGTGGGAGGCCTAAGGCGTTGCCGAGCAGCACTAGCTCAGTAGGCGGTCGGGCTTATGCGGGTGCACGCAGGCAGGTGGCCTGGAATCGCACGTGGGCAGCGGTAGGCAGGGGAGAGGAATCACTAGGCCGTGCATGCGCGGTTTGGCTTCGGTAGCGAAGGAATCATGTGGGTAATTACACGATGTGACGCAGCGACGTGACGTGATGTTAATTGTGTTGCCTTCTCATGCGCACATATAAAATGTGAACCCAACAAAAATGAGAGCGCGCTACCTTCCTGCCAAGCAAGAACGCAGTGAGGGAAGAAAAGGAAATAAAAAGAGAGATTTCTTGCCAAGCAAGAACGCAAGGAGGGAGCGCATTGCGGAGCGGGTGAATACCTTCAAAAAATGTATGTTTCATTCGCATGCAAGCAACACGCTTAATATATTATTAGCGTTTTATTAGAGTAACTGTGGTTTTGTAATATGGATGTGCTAGGTAGCCATGTTTAGTTGACAAATGTGTTTATTTATTATAAATAGCTGCAGAAATACGGGCCAAAAAATAGCTCAAATATTTTTATGTATGTCTGTGCGTATATATTTATCGCTCTCATGCGATTACAGAATGTCCATTATCCAAGGATCTAGTCTTATTTTCCTAAACTAAAAGGCAAAAGCTTCACAAAAAACATAGCGTACTACTGCCGAGCTAACCTGACATGGCAGGTAACATGTATCGCATGTTGCGGTTCGAGAGGAGGAGTAGCAGCTGTTGATGCCTTTTGTTTCATTGGACTGGATGGGAGGATAGGAAGAGGAAGAGAGTGGAAGGAGAAAGGGGAAGAATAAGAATGGCAAAAGAGTCTTTTCGTGTGCTAGTTGACATATGAGGTGGCAGAAATGATATGGAAGGGAATAAAGAAGAAACTCGGTGATATAGAGAAGCAAACTTTTCTAGTGGCAAATTAGGGATCATGACAACTCTTAGTGACATACAAAGAATTTCCTATGTATATTTCCCACATGTGAGTAGCAGAACTAGAAAGGGCATGAGCTAGCCGAATACAGAAATGTTCTATGGCGAACATGAACAGACTTTTTTTTCTTAAGAAACATTTAGTGGTTTATATTAGTAATAACACAATGTTAATAGACATAATTACCTAATTTTTAAACCGAAAGCTTAGATGGATTTGATATAATTGCCTAATTTTTAAATCGAAAAGCTTAGATGGACTTGATTGTAACGGGCTGTTCGAGACATGAGTCTTATTTTTTTGGGCTGCAGCTGATATCTTTTAGTTACGTTTGATAGATCTGATAAATATTATAAATTGATAGACATTGAAGCTAAATATCAACTAAAAAATCGAAAAGAACGGCCCCGCTTAAGCCAGCCAGCAAGTTAAGCTTAGGTTAGATCCGTTTGACCCCGTATTGACATATCCAATGGTGGAGCCAGATATGTGCCACGCCTCTGGCTGGAGAAATTTTGTTATACAACTGGGACACAGGTCGGTTTGTGTCACGAACCAATCCAGCGCTGACACGTGGCATATATACTGTAGCAACTGTTTTGTACTGTAGCAAACAGATAAAATTTTTTTTGTACCGTCTACAATACAAAACAGTAAAAATAAATTTTCAAATAGTTGCTACAGTAGCGCTGAATTGATTTGTGACACAAACTGAATTGTGTCTCGTTGTATAACAAAAATTTCTCGGCTGGCTGGTCGGCTCTTCGTGGACTGAGCCCTCTATCCATTTGATTTTCTTTTATAATTTCTCAAGTGGCTTCCGTAGGATTTTTGTCCTAGGCCCAGCGCTGGGTGAAGCCCTGGCAGCCCTAGATCTCTCGATCCGCTCCTGGACATTTCCAAACTTCAACTCGGCAATAGTTATCACTCACGCTCTGTTTGGAAGTTGGAACAGAGGATTTTATAGAAATTCCACAGCAGTTTCAGTGGGCACGGTGCATGTGGTCACCTTAGTGCTCTTTCCGTTCTTTTTTACTTAGCTTTCTAAAATCTATACCGTTAAATTTTTAAAATTTAATTATCAATAAACTCAAAACTATCTAAATTGATTATACGAAAGTTATATCATTAGATTTATCGTTAAAAATACCTTTATAATATTTATACTTTTATTAATATATTTTAGTGTAAAGTTATAAAAAGTAGCAGTCAAAATCGTATCTTGGAGACCGTAAAAAATCAAAAACATCAAGTAAAAAAGAACAGAGGGAGTACTACTACCTCCGATTTACAAAAATATATTATTTTAGACATCGATATTGTAATATATTTGTAAAACTTAATAAAACTATAATATTATAAAAGTACTTCTTTTGATAAATCTTCAACTAAATGAGTACTACGTTGGAGCAGGGCCCCATATCATCAATGGTGTGCAGGCAACCATGAACCATCTCATGCCGACACACCAACCTGGAATTTCAGTCTAGTCCATTATCCACCTCTTGGAGTCATTACAAAGATGGAACCGGTAATCACTAGGATGGAACTGGGATCCCATCGATGACCAACCTACAAATAAAAGTTGGTGGAGGCATCGAGTGTTTTGTTTACCCATCTCTTTCTACAGCCGTGTTTTGAATCCTGCCGACACCGTCTTTTTCTTTCTGGAAGGTGTTTTTATACTCTTCTCAATAGTAATTTACATAATTTTTAAAATATAATAAATAATAGATATATATTATTTATCTTTTTATTTATTTTAATATTAGTGCTACTCATGTTAGAGATGAAAGCGTAGGAGCACCACTCTTTTTTCCCACGTCTTTTGGTTTTTGTTTTGGCCATCATTATAGAAAATCATCATGGAAAGATCTTTTTTTTTGCATCATTATAGAAAAATCATTATGGAAAGATCTTTTTCACAGAGTTCCTATATAAAATCTCAGGAACTTATACTTCTGTTGAAGCGCAAGTGACACAGCTATTAGACAAGTTCAGGAACACGACCAGAAAAGAGCAAACAAATCCAGGTACACTGTTGCTGTTAGACCGCAACTAAGAGATTATACACGGATCTGTCAAGTTAAAACTTGAGTTTAAGGACGTGTTCTTTTTGGTTGCGACTTATGGCTTTTGATTGAAATTTTTAAATTTTAGCTATTTATGGTACATATTACGGAGAGATCAATACTCACTTGCTATTTTGGTTGGTATAGATGTTAAACTTTTAACGTGTACTACGTTTAACTTGTAGACCTCATCTTGAGAAAATACTCCGTTTAAAAGTTAGGTATTATAACGATTGTCAAAAATCGACCGACTTCTTACCTGCCGAACATTGCGAAAACGTCGTCGTCGTCGTGGCAACGCATGCAAACGTGCATTGCTCCCTGGCTTCCACAAGGACCATGGCGTGCCGGCAGCGATCGTGTTGCTGTCCTTGCAAGGACCTGAAGCTGGTCGGGTTGGGCCGGGGTCGCCGGCGAATCGTCAGACCGGCTAATGATCGCCGGCGTCACGTCACTAACTGTTGGTTGCTTGGGAAGTTTTTTGAATAAGTAGGGAGAAAAGCATGTGTTGTGTTGGGCTTTGTGTGTAATTGTGACCCACTGCCACCGTCAAAACACACACACACAGACATGAGGATGTACCTTAAAGCTGACGGTTCTGCACGATGGATGCAGCGGATGGATGGACGGACTGATTGATTGAGAGATGTTGCAGCTGCCAGGTGAGCCACTGATCGTTTCGGCCAAGATCTCCATGATGGTGATGACTGATCGATCAGTCGATCGATGCATTGTCTCGCTCTTCCTTTTCAAGGAACGATCAGGGGATGAAATGCAGCAGCAGCAGCAGTACTAGTAGTTGTGTGTTGTGTTCCGACTCTTGTTTACAGAGAGAAGTTCAGATCGGCAGGATTTTCACTCTGAATATGTATCACGGCGCGAAGAAGAATCATATTCACCCATTCCATTCTATCCACACACCACTCCATTGCGAGGATCGCTTTTGTCAAGGATGAATCATGCCCGGTGTCCATGCAAGGGATCCATCCTGCTTCGTCTTTCCGCGTTCCGGTCAAGGCCACAATCATATTCACCCACTCCATTCTATCCACACACCCTCCTCTAGCTTCCAAGGTCCCATATCCCACTCCCACATGCCGGTGGCCTTAACTCCGAAGCGATCACTCTTTTGACCCTGTAGCAACCAAAAAAAAATCAAATGTGTAGTGTTTTCCTAACTCCCTCCAATTCTGTGAAGCAAAGAGGAGGAGAAGAGACGAGAAAAGAAAAGAAAAGGAAATGAAGATACCTTTCATACGTGCTGCCTGACTGGGACATGAACCACTGAAATCCCATTTCTGTTTGTGGTGGTGGATGATCTTGCTAGGATTCTCAAAAGGAAAGAAAAATCCTTACTGGTTGGTCACATGACTGGGCGTGAAATGGGCCCAAAGTGCGCCAATACTCTCCACAGCGCCCTGATGGGCCTACCTGGGCCTCGCACTCTTCAATCTTCACAAGCATCCTTCGGCCCATATCATTAGGGCCAAACTAGCGAGTAGCCCAATACTTTGAGCCCACTTCTCCCCTTCCACTCCCTCGCTATCACCTGCATCACCTCGTGGCTCGTCTTCTCCTCCCGTCCCGTGTAACTGTCCGTCGTTGAATCCTCCAACCTTCTCCGCTCGAGAGAAATGGCGTCCATGGCGTTCACACTGGTGGGAGCCTTCAAGGGCCTGTCCCTCTCCTCCCAGTGCCCCTCGTCATCTTCATCCTTCCTCCGCGGTGACCGCGTCGCGCTTTCCGGCGTCGGGATGGGCGTGCCGCTGCCGGCGCGACGGCTGACTATTCAGATGGCGCACAAGAAGGGTGGCCGGGAGCACCAAAAACGGGAGAGACTCCAGGGGGGACCGCCTCGGAGTCAAGGGGGAGAATGTAACTTATAAATGCAAGGACAAACTCACCCATTGGACTAGTTTTTGGAAAGAAAACCTAATATCATTTATAAGTCTGTTGTTCTATAGTCTTAGCTGTGTTCGTCTATTTGGACCTGTGGTCTGAGGAGTAAACCGGTTGAACCTAGCCATAAGGTCAGGGTCCGATCTAACCGCACCATCATCATCATCCGCCAGCGCGACACCAGGGTCATCCTCTTGGTCTGCTTCTGTTACCGGTTCTTGGATTGGACTATTAGGGCGTTGGTTCTTGGATGCTTGCTTTCTTTTCTTGAGTAAGATAGCTTTGTCTAGTGTTTACTAGTAAATTGCGGGAATGCTGTTGTGTAAAGGTTGTGGCTTTAACCATTTGGTGAACAAGAGCTATCCTTCTGGCGCTCAGAAGGTTGTTTACGGTTCGAATTACCGAGTTAGTTTCTGTAGGAGGGGAGCTATGTAGATTGATTCTGGTGATTGACTTACAAACTGCAAATGTTTGTTGCTGCATTGTGCATAAGTAGTAACACTTCCTGCAGACTCTGAAGTTGTCAGCTGTTGGCTGTCAGCATGCGAAACCATCGACTCTGAAGTACTTCAAGTGGAATGTGTAGTTCCAGCTTTAGTTGTTTAGCACTTGAAGCTTCATCCATCAAACAATGTGCGTCCGTAGTATTGGTAGTATGGTGCTAAAAGTCTTTCATGTAGCAGGTTAATTAGCAGCTGCTATTTTTATGTTAACTGCATTGGGAGCATACTTCATACATGGCAATGGCATGACTATTCATTAGAAAAAAAATAAAATGAAAATGACCATGCTCTAAAGTGCATCCTAGAGCAAGTGTGACTTTTTCTTGCTACGTCACTTGTTTGCTAATACGCGGTTGCATGTAGTACAAGCTTACAAACATGCTTGCCTCTAGTTACACTCTTCAGAGGCACTGGATGCTGATATCTATCTAGTCTAACGCTCTGCAAGGGCATAAAAGAGTGCATTCTGTATTTCTGTGCATATGTAAGGTGAAGGGAGGGTAAATGCAAGTCTCACTATTGAATATTGATATTAGCTTTTGTTCTGTTTTTGTAGTAGGTTGTAAGAACTCTATTATATGCTTTCAATGCAAGTCTCACTGGTTCGCCTGGTATGCCATTGAGCATAATTTTGGTGGTGAACATAGAGAGTAGCAGTGAAACCCAGTCACGCCACCGCGTGCCAAAGCCTCGATGTTGCATGAGCATTAGCAAGAAAGGCCAGGCAATGCTGTCGAAGGCTTTAGCAATGTCGAGTTTGAAGAGGATCTTGTTTTCTCTTTTGCGGCGCAGCGTTCTGATTGCGTCGTGCACGAACTTGAAATTATCCTGAATTGTGCGGGCCCTTAATGAAAGCGCACTGGTTGAGATCCACCAGGTGATCCATATGTGGTTGCAATCTGATGGCCATCAGCTTGGTAAGGAGTTTGGCGAAACTATGTGTTAAGCTGATTGGTCTGAAATCTGAAGAATGGACGGCCCCTTGTTTTTTCGGTAGTAGAATCAGCAGGGCTGAGTTTAGCCGATGGAATCCCCGACGATCTGCAGAGAAGAAAGCTTGGACGCCCGTCATGATACCATCTTTGATGATGGGCCATGCCTTTTGGTAGAAGTTTCCTGTAAATCCATCTGACCCCAGGGCCTTTTCGGCTGGAAGCTCCCTGATAGCTTGATGGACTTCAGATTCAGAAAAGGGTTGTTCCAAATTGTGAAGGTCTTGATGATCCATGACTATGGCATGTAAGTTGATGGAACTTGTGGGTTGATCGTCAGATTGCACAATTGCCGAATAGTGCTGGTGCAACAGGAGTCGGGATCTTTTGACGGATCAGCGTTCTCTTGAGTGAACACAAGGCCAGAAATCTGTGCTTCAGTAGTTTCCTGAAGTCTATTTCTTGCGTTGGCTGACCTGATCCTTGAAAGCAGTGGTATTCATGAGATGCCACATTGTTGCAATGCATCAACATCGTCATCTCTGGGGGCGTGTTATGTGGTTCAGGCAGTAATAGAAACAACTTTGCAGAGTTCTCTTTGCAAAAAAAGTTTCTTTTGGCATGCAGGGCTATAGAGGGTTTTAGGTTAGTTGGTGACTGCAAGCCTGCAAGCCTGCAACCAGACTCCTACATTTCCTTCTTTGATGCTCCCTATTCTTGAGGGTCCTAGTGCTGTACTTATATATAGTACATTTTTATTGAAATTTAATCAATTTGTTATAAGTTGAGATGCTAGATCTCACTTCCTCAAACCAAAAACAATACTGCTACATCTTGATATAATACTTTACCAAGTAACAACAAAAAAATAGTGTCAGTGACTAATTCAGCTCAAAGGAGGGGGACAACAGAAATACAATATATCATTAATTATTAGAGGAAAAATAAAGAAACTTAGCGTTTAAAACAATACTGTTACATTCTGATATTACTTTGCCAAGTAACAACAAAAAATAGTGTCAGTGACTAATTCAGCTCAAAGGAGGGGGACAACAGCAAACATTCTGATATTACTTAACCAAGTAACAACAAAAAATAGTGTCAGTGACTAATTCAGCTCGAAGGAGGGGGACAACAGCAACACACTATATCATTAATTATTAGAGGAAAAATAAAGAAACTTAGCGTTTCTTTTCTTAATTAACCTTATGAATTAGGTATTGATCTCATCTATTCAACAAAGAAATATAAAAGGGGGCATTTCTATAGTGTTCGGTCCCTCTTTTCTCTATCATGGTTTAGTCTATCTGCCATCTTGCTTTTGTTGAAGCAAAGCAAAGAGGGGCATGAGCCTCAGGGAGGCTTTTTGTCCAATAAAATTGGTCCACCACAAGGCAGATGGGACCCTTTCTTGGCCCCTCAACTCTAAGGCAACAAGTCTTCATCAAGAAACACAATACAAAGAAGAAGAAAAGGGGAAAGAACAATGGATCAAGGGCATGTTTTTTACCTCACAAGCTGGCAATTTTTGTCTTTTACTACAGTACCTAACTTTCAAACAGAGTATTTTCTCAAGACAGAGTCTACAAGTTAAACGATCTACACATTAAAATCCCAACATCTATACCAACCAAAATTGCAAGTGAGTATCTGTCTTTCCGTAATCTGTACCGTAAACAGCCAAAATTCAAAAATTTCAACCAAAAGCCATAAACTGTAGCCGAAAAGAACAGGCCCCAAGAAGCACGATCCTTGTTTACTCTCTCTTCTCTATGTCTCATCCTATAATGCAGGAGCTAGCAGCACTGGTGAATGATGGTGCCAAGGAAAGCATTATTGGGCGCCCACCTTGTTTTTCCACAAGCTTTGTGCAAGTGGAATAATGGAGAGGGGCAGAAAGTATGCCAATTACTGGATCTTTTTCTCTTTCAATGTTCCCATATGCAGAATCTTTTTTTTTTGCATGTGGAAACTTGGAAAGAAATCAGCATAGTACCACAAGTGTAAAATCATGTGTCATGGCTTCTTTTTTACATGGATTATTTACCATGCGGGCAACAGTTTGTTGACAGTATTTGGGGCTGCTTGAAATATTTTAAGGCCCGCTCATTTCGGTTTGAACTTTTAGCTTATTTTTTACTATTTATAAATTTTATCTTTTTCTGATTTTTTGGTTTTTTGAGCTTTTTTGCCGGATCTTTTTTTCCCGTATTTATTTACGTTGTCTGTGATGGGCTAATCTGTTTTTTTACTTTTATTTTTTTTAAATTTAGTTACGTTAAATAAGCCACCATCAGTTACAGTGTAATTTTAGCCAATTACAGTATAATTTTAGTCATAAGATTGTTTATTTCAGTCCAACCGAGCAGCACCTAAGCCACGCTTTCCCTTCTGAAGGGTTTATTTTCCCACATATATACCACTATGCAACTTGCAGGATAAAATACTGCTCCATTAACCTCATTAACGAAGCTCATTTAAAGTAATGCAACATTATGATTTGTGGCCATACATTGGCTCAATAACCTTAGGAGAACAATATCTTTAGGTAGTTAAGCATGTGCACAATGTCTGAAACAGCTGTACCACAGATTCATTGCGCACTGTGTACCCTCTTTTTCTTTCCTTGTCACATTTCTAGGAATCTTCCGATTGTTGTTTTCATGATGGATTTTGATTGCTACAGGAAGTCATAGCCACCAGTGCTTTTATCATAATCTAGGTTAGTTGAGTAGAATATTACTAAAATATTCTCACAAAATATCTACTTTTTCACAAAGATCAGAATTGACCGGGCATGCTTGAGTTTTTTTTTTTTCTAATATGCTTCTGGAAGAACAGAGCTCTCATGAAGTGTGCCACTTGTTTATGGTATAGAAGTCATTGATTGTTAGCCTTTTAGAGCATGTTCTTTTCCTCCGAAACTGATGGTTTTTAGCTTTTGTTATAGTATCTAACTTTCAAACGGATTATTTTCTCAAGACGAGGTCTATAAGTTAAACGATGTACATGTTAAAAGTCCAACATCTGTACCATCCAAAATCGCAAGTAAGCATCTCTCTCCGTAATCTGTACCGTAAACAGCTAAAATTCAAAAATTTCAGTCAAAGGCCATAAACCGCAGCCGTTGCCAAACAGGCCCTTAAACGCAGCTTTTGTGAAATTTATTTCAGTTACTTCTAGCTGACGGTATTACGTATTAAGAATCAAAATTGAAAGTCCATATGCACAATCGCATTTGTTTGTTATATAGGGTTGTTCAAGGGTGGATTTAGGCTACAAATAGGGAATGAGACTACTCCTTTTTTTCTCTTGTAACTATACATAAATTTGAACGTGCGTATAATGTATACGTAAAAGATAGATACGGGTGTGTGCGAATGTGCTTAAGCTTAGGTTTCTGTAGTAACTCGCCGTTAAATGATACCTTTTTTAAGGCGGGGTCTAGAGAAATATTGTAGTACAAATATATCGAGTTTAATTATACCAGCTAAAATTATATGAAACTATTTTTCTCTATGCACTGTCTCTCACAAACAGATCAGAATTTAAAAACTACAGACCACCACTTAAATTCTTTTGTTGGGTGCAGATTCTGTGGAACAAGGGTGGGAAGAGTATATAAGAAGCCTCTGAGATCTGTAGGATCATCTACCAAGGGAATCTCTTTTGACGAAACTTATTTGCCTTGGAAAATAAGCTTCATTCATTCAGAGAAAGTGGGCAAAGCTAATAACCAAGAAAGTACTTTCATCCTTCACCGAATGAATGCGCAGTAAGAGAGAATTTTGTGTTCCATACCGTAACAACCCGCATTTTTAATCACATTTTAAAATCAATTACAGGGCAAATCAGCACTAACTAAAACATCTAATTGCAATACAATTAGGAGATAGAAGTCACAAAATCTCAAATTTAGAAAAAATTTTAAGTGGTATGTATACTTTTTAAAGGTGTTATATATAGTTTTTTAACATATTCCTTTTTTATGTACGAATATGAAGGTATTAGCAAAATATGCCTAAAACTATGTACGCTCTTGCAATTTTTTCATGTGATTGGCACTGAAGTATCCTAGAATTAGTATATGGGTATACCTAATATGGTAAAGGAGTATGTTCAGTTTGTTTAGGTGGTATATCATAGGTGGAAGTAATTGCACCTGTGAATAGAATGCATTTTTCATATATATATACACATACATATATATTTATATATATAGTATAAATAACAAGAGCTATATATATATATATATATATATATATATATATATATATCAAAGTCCAAATTATACGAAAGTATTATACTAGTTCAAAGTCCACCAATAATACATCAGTAATTGAGATACTACAGTAATACTAAACCAATAACACGTGAGTAAATAATCATACGAAGTTACAACAACTATGTCCACCATAGTACATATAGGAATACATTAACACCGGAATTACAACATCACCGCTTACAAGGGGAATTGTATATTTTCTTAACCTGAATAAATGAAAAGAGAAGAAAAGAAAGGCATAAATCAAGCAAAAGAACATAAAAGTTAATTATAATATTGCCATCATACCCATGTATCGTATAGTATCTGTTCTTTTTGCTTATCGAGATACCAGACTGTCTGGAGCCAGTCGAC
>CM070735.1:38974516-38996374 GCA_036346245.1 Bonia amplexicaulis
CTATATTCTTATTCTGACGAGTAGAAAATGCTACCCTACAACGTTATTATCATCTCCACGGGGGTAAGTAGTATAACTAGGTGAAGGGAACTAGAACTGGTATAGAACCCAGAAGTGGTGGATCCAAAGCAATCAGAGCCAGAATCGGTATAGATCCCAAAAATGGTGAGCCTAAGTGCATATATTTAGCGTTGTGTAGTGTCAGGTGAAGGTTAGACCACCCCAACCAACAATTAGTTCACAGTCTGATGGGTGTCGGTAAGGGTAAGATACCGCTCCAAACCACCAACTATAAATAGTTGGGTAGAGATATAATAACAGACCTAGTCAAAACGTTCCGTACTCTGACTCGACATCGCGTCTAAGGAAATACGGATGACCCGGTTGCAAATAGTTTGGAGTAGCTATGGGTAAAGTGACACAAGCCTATGCAGTGCTAATTAAATCATGAATTCATATATGTCTTCTAGATTGGAGGCTACGGAGACAGCTAGGGGGTTCTTCCTCTTCACCGGGGTGAATAGTAGTATCTGGAATACTAAAATCTGCAAATTATTTCTTTAACTTAATAACATATTTTATTCTTGAAGAAGATATGGAATATGATAATTGATTATGAAGAGATGAGTTATACTATTGTATATTTGCTATTAATACTTGCTGGGTACTTTTGTACTTAACCTTGCTATTAAATTCATTTGTTAGATCCCAATTTGGCAGGGGATTACCTCGGGTTGGACGTGAGGTTTACTGGCCTAGAGGATGCCCCATGAGATGAGGGTGATCATATCTAGGACTAGGATGAGACAGACACCCTATTCGACAGTTGGGACAAGTAGGTGACCTTGAGTGCTTCGTCTCCGAGAGTTAGGGTATATAAATAATCGACATCTCTACATGTATCTGATACTTGTAAAATTAGAGCCTACAATAGAACTTATGTAATATTTCTATAGGATTATTGTTAATCAGGAAGCAATGTATTAAAGATTTTAGCTCTACGTGGCAATGGTATTGTAATAAGATTGTGCCGTCGCTAGCTATTGTTCTATTGTGTAACTTTGGTATAACTTATTATTTGATAAGATAGTATTCTTATGAAATAATAATTCATTGCGTCGTGTCATGTTCTGATGATAATAACACAGGGCATCACACAAGCCAAGAGAAGACCAATGGAATCATCCATCCATCACCCATGCAGCCATGGTTATCTCCAATTCTTCCTTTGCATGCAGACTCCACACTTTGCATGCAGACTGCACATAGTCCACACCACACCACATAATAGTAAAGCTAAGATTCATCCACCAACTGCTAATGAAACCCTTTTTTTATGAAGAATTGTGCTCCCTTTTTTCTGCTCAATTATTAGCCTAAAGCATATTCTGCTGGTGTGGTAGCCATAATTCCATAGCCCTTCCTGTCTTGCAATGCATGTCACGTTGCCATGACAGGCAAATTGCAGGGACAAAGAAACACCTTTGTGTGTTGCCTCTCAAGATTGACCAGTTCTATACTGCACTCAATTGGCAGGCACCTCAGTAGTCTTACTAAAAAGAGAAAAACTGGGTCCTTGGGTGGGGATAATGGACACTATGCACTAGTGTTTGTTGAATTGGACTGGACCGAGTTTAACCTTATCTTTCCTTAGTCCTTAAGTCTCTGATTATTTGATGTAGCAATAGTTGTGCACTGTTTATATTAGAAATAATCTTAATTTAGAGTTTAAGACGTAGTAGAGTCTGTTTTTGTGTGTAGCTCAAGTTAAAGTTGTGTCTAACTTAAAGTCCGAATTTGTATGCTAGTAGGAAATTATTAGCCTATATATTGAGAATGTTTGTAGCCAATTTTGTAAGAAAGAAGAATAGAAGAAAAAAAGAAAAGGGGGAGCAAGTAAGAGAATAGAGAAATTCAGAAATTCTCCTGTGTTCTCTCAGTTTATTTGTGATGTGTGCGTTTTCTCCTGGAATAAAGTTAACAAGTGTTATTAGAGCCTAGCCAAGAATCAAGTCATTGGAAAAATCATCTCAGCGATTCCGTTTCAGCGTGTCTCGCGTGGCGCTCCTGAGACGCACGTCGCTCGTCTTCGCGCAGCTCTCCCAGGAAAAAGACACGTGCGGCATGTCCTTCTGTTTTCTCGGTCTAGAGAAAGTCAAGCAGCACCAGCCTTCTTTTGGGTCTCGATCGGTAGACGAGACAGGCGGCGAAGTGCTCCGCTGAGCACAATTCCTGTGCTAAGAGAGAAAACCCCAAGCCGACGATGAAGAAAGCATTTCTTGCTAAAGTGCTCAGCGATGATGAATCAATAGTGCTCTAATGACGAGTTGAGTCAGGGACGTTGAGAAGATGTGTCACCGTCCAAACTCAATTAAGGTGGAAAGAAATCAGAACGTTAAGATGTGTCACCGTTCTGTGTCAAGTACGAGTTTAGTAAGTCGTAGTTGAGTCCGACTGCCTCAATATTTTAGAATCTTTGTATCTAGATGGACCCATACCAGTTGAGTTGAGTCTCTACATATAGCTTGCATGTAGAACGCTTCATGTGGAGGCGTGACTAGTAGTTCATAATACATTGAGACTAAAACTACAGTATGTCAAGTCAAGATTAAGGGGGAAATTGTTAGAAATAATCTTGACTTAGAGTTCAAGACGTAGTAGAGTCTGTTTTCGTGTGTAACTCAAGTTGAAGTTGTATCCAACTTGAAGTCCGAATACGTATGCTAGTAGGAGATTATTAGCCTATACATTGAGAATGCTTGTAGCTAATTTTGTAGGAAAGAAGCACAGAAGCAAACAGAAAAGGGGAGCAAGTAAGATAATAGAGAAATTTCAAAATTCTTCTGTGTTCTCTCAATTTATTTGCGATGTGTACGTTTTCTTCTGGAATAAAGTTAACAGTTTAGTTATAACATCAGGTTATGTTGAATGTTGGTACCATTTGCTGATGCAATGATCGTAGACAAAAGAGATTCTTTCTTCAAAATTCGGAGAATATATGGTCCTCGCCTCCTCAGTATCCCTTTGATTTGATTTAGAAACATAAGATGTCAAGATCAAACTTGAGTTCATATATTGCATTAGTTTATTAGAGGATATATTAGTTTATTAGAGGGAGGGGGATGGAACATTGCGACTAAAAGGCTATAGTTTAGTTTCCCCCGTGCAAACATATTCTGGTAGAAACTTTTGGTGTGGAAGTGTGTTGTGTGTCAATCTTGACTGCTTGATTAGCTGATCTCAGACTATAAGTTAATTAAAAGTCATCGCCTTTTTATTGAACCTTTCAGTCAGAGGTTTCTAGGCATGACATTTTACAACTTGGCACTGTTGTTTCTTTTCGTTGCAAATTGTCTAAAGTGTAATTACCAACCTGCTGGATTTAATCTTCATATTGCAGTAACATTCTAACAGGGCAGGGAGTGGTAGACCTGTTGTACTGCTGGGCACTTGGTCATGGTTACTTCAGCTCCTGACACAAAAGTTGCGGCAAGTCGGAGCACATGCACACACAAGATCACGAGAACTCAAACTCTCTTATGACCACGAAAGATCGTACTCGTAGTCTTTTTCAACCACAAAGAACGTACTCAAACGGAGTTACGACCACGAAGAAACAAACTCGAATTCAGCTACAACCACGAAGTAACGTGCTTGAAGTGAGTTACGACTACGAAGAACATACTCGAAATGAGCTACGACCACGAAGGAAGGACACACGTGGATGCCTGGACTCACTGGAGAACAGTGAACTCATGAGACAATAGTTTTTGTGCTGCCCCTGAATTGGTTTGCGGTGTTTTTTCGTTGATATTTATACTGCAAAAACAAATAACTGACCCAACATTCACGCCATGTCTAGCCATCCACGACGTATCATCCCACGTCTGAGCTATTCATGACATTCATGAATTCACTTAACGCATCCACAGCTCGCCACGACGTGCCATCCCATGTCCAAGCTATTCATGACATTTATGTAAGAACTTAACGCACACACACTGGTCTCACCACGAATGCAACACGACTCTGACCATATACAACATATGCAACGTTGTATAATAATCCAGGTGCGCCATGGTTAAGTCCAACAAATCACCCCCTAACCATAGCGCACCGGCTTCACCTCGACCACCCCGATCTTCTGCCTCAGTTTGATGAACTTGATGCAACCGAGGGCCTTCGTAAGAATGTCAGCCAGCTGCTCATTAGTGCCAATGTGCTCCACATTTACTTTGCCATTTTCAATGTAGTCGCAAATGAAATGATATCTCTTATCAATGTGTTTGCTGTGATCATGGAGCACGGGGTTCTTGCACGAAGCAATTGCCAACTTGTTGTCAACGAGTAGCTTTGCCTTCTTCGGCTCCACACCCATCAGGTCTCCAAGGAGCCGACTTAGCCAAATTGTCTGACATGCTGCTATTACTGCCGCAACGTACCTGGCTTCGCATGAGGACAATGCCACAATATTTTGCTTTTACGACACCCAAGTGATCAAACTTGTACCAAGGAAGAATGCCATACTGTGGTACTTTTTTGATCGTTAGTGTCCCACCAAGTCACTGTCGCTATAGCTGATAAGTTCAGGATCTGACGTGCTTGCCCTCATGTAACGGCACCCGTATCCAATTGTGTCGCTCACGTACCGAAGAATATTCTTCACTACGGCTAAATGTTGTGACGTTGGTGCCTCCATGTACCTACTAACAATGCCCACGGCATAAGCAATGTCTGGCCTCGTGTTTACAAGGTAGTGAAGACTTCCAACGATGTTACGGTACTCAGTGGCATTGACAGCGGCACTGACATCTTTCTTGCTCAACTTCAGTCGATTCTCCATTGGCGTTAAGCACGCATTGCACCGTGCCATTCCTGCTACTTCCAAAATCTTGCACGTATGGCTACTTTGCGATAGTGTGATCATCCTGTCTTCTTTCTTGACCTCGATGCCCAAATAATAACTTGGCAAACTGAGATCAGTCATGCTGAAGAGATCCTTCATCTAGGCCTTGAACTAACCGATGTCATCGACACTTGAGCTAGTGATGATGAGGTCATCGATGTACACCCCACGAGCAAGAATGTATTGCCTTGTTCCCACCGGTACACCACATTCTTGAGTGGACTGCTCGTGAACCCAAGAAACACCAAAGTGGCATCCAACTTCAAGTTCCAGGCTCACGGTGCCTACCGTAGCCTGTACAAGTCCTTGCGTAGCCTCGGTACTTTATTCTTGTGCTTGTCATCGATGTACCCTGGAGGCTGTTGGATGTACATTTCCTCAACCAGATCATCATTCAAGAATGCAGACTTAACATCCATATGATGTATCTGCCAGCCACCGTGCACTACTAGTGCGATCAGCACCCGCACCGTCTCCATGTGAGCCACCGATGCAAATACCTTATCGAAGTCCACCTCCTATCAATGTGCATATCCTTTTGCAACCAAGCGAGCTTTATGCTTAACAATGTTACCTTGAGGATCTTTTTTCACCTTGAAGACCCATTTGAGGATCATTAGGTACTACAGGGCTACATATCAAAGCATGTAGAGATGCTTTGGTGTGATGTAAGGATTCTTAGCTCATCAATTGTGTCAATTGATGATTTTGTGTCTTGCGGTGCTATGTAACGATTTGCTTATTATTTTTTGTTATAGGATTTCGGAGCTAGGTCGTGGTAAGGAGAAGGGATCGAGACTAAGCTAGGGGAGCTGAGGTCCAAGCGATCAAGGTGCCATCGTAAGATAACTAAAGCTAGTGGAGTGGTTACGAGCCGGGAAGACAAGAAACTGGATCAGGAGCTACCTATTGTGGATATAACGGGCAACGATAAGGAACCAGAACTAAGCTCAGGGAGGAGCTGAGATCCGTGCGGTCGGGTAAGTCTAGGTGCCGTCATGGTGCGAGGAAAGGAATGTGGCGCGCCGATTGACTTGAGCTCGTTTTGCAAGCGATGATGGTTTGGTAGGATTTGAACATTTAAGAGGCTTGGTGGCAAGTCATTAGGACCACATGGAGTTGAAGACAAAGCATGAGACTGCTTCAAGGCAAAGGAAGCACGGAGCTTCATGGAAGGTGATTTGGAGGCAAAAAGATCTTTTTGCCTCCAAACCAAAAGGTTGGTACTTGATCAAACCACGACGTGAGGAAGCACAAGAGAGGTGGTTTAGGCCAAGGATGTGTTGAAAATGTTAAGTGAATCAAGTGTTGATTCACTAACAGGTTAATGGTTATGTGCACTTTGAGAAGCGTGCTTATGTGAGTGTAAAACCCAGTATTATGTTGGGTTAAAGAGCTAGCTCATGCAAGAATGGATGAAACCAAACTAGAGGTGCTGGTTAGGATCTCTCTTGTGAGCCTCCATATATAAGGATGGAGAGATGTGGCTTAAGGGCTAAGCCTTATGGAGCCTTTAAGGAGAGTTAAGGTTAGAGTTCTTGGAGAGAACCTTTGCTAGTGAGTTATGGCTTTTGGTCTTAAACTTGTTGTCATCCTTAGGTTTGTGAAGTGGATGTAAGCATTCATCTTTAAGTATCAATAGAGATTAAAATTCGCCTAAAGTCTTTCTCCTCGTTGCTCAAGTGTTGAAATCTTGATTTGGATTGGCTTTTGGTGTTCCCTATTCTCCTCTTGATATCTCTCGGTGCCAAGGATGTGTAAGTGGTGGAGATATTTCTTGGAGATCAGATCTCATACATCTAGGTATATTCTATGGAAAGTTCAGAACTTTGCCAAGTTTTGGCTTAAATTGAGGCCCTCGGTGAGAGATCTTGATCCTAGTGTCTTTACTGTGATTCTTGTCGTGGTCTTGCTTGCTATGATGAGTGAAAGTTGATCCAAGGTCATCTTGATCATTCTTAACCCACGAGCAAGCCTTTGGCTCCAAGTTTGGTTTTCGCCCGGTTTTAGTGCAATCTTCCTTGTTTTGGATAAAAGTTAGAACTTTGATATTGATCTTCTTAATCTTTGCTTGAAATAGGTTCCCGGCATCCATGTAAAGGTTTGTACCAAGTTTCATAAAATTTGGAGCTGTGGTTTTTGAATTAGATCTTTTAGAGGTTTGATCCCGAGCTTTCTCTGCTACTGGTCGAGCGGTCCGACCGACCCAAGGCACCGGTCAGACCGGCCGAGCGGTCCAACTGGTTGAGACCTGTGGTCAAACCACCACCGATTTGCAGTTAGACCGCCAGAAGAAGTTTTGGGCTCGGTTTTTATAAGATTAGCTTGTAGGCTTTGTATGCTTAATCTTCCACTGTGTATTTTGAAGCCATAGATAACCCGAGGGTTCGATTTGATGATAAAAAAGAGTGAGCTTATATTCACCCCTCTGGTCGTCGCTTTGAATCCTACACATCAAGTCAAGGATCAGGATCATGGAAGTAGAGGGGTCCCAAAGCAGAGCAGGAGAGGGAAAGAAAAGGCAAGGGTAAAAAGAAGCAAGGCAGCCACCATATCTTTTCTGACAAAGAACTACCCCCACCCACAACACAGCAAATTTTATAAAATCTCAAATGCCCCCTTGCAAAAGAGGCATGCATGTGTCACTTGCATCTCTGCCACCAATAGGAGATCTGAATCTTGCCCTCACCCTTACATGACCCCTCTTGCATTGAGACACTGCATGCATCTATCATCTTCTTCTGCCTTTTCATGGCCAGCCTTCCTCTCAACCACATATAAAACCCTCTCACCACCCTCTTCTTCCCCTCTCATTGTGGCTAGCTTCTTGAGTTGAGCCTCCTCAGCTCTCTGTATATACATTTTTGTATAGATATCACAAATCCATCAGTTCTTGTGCTTTCCATTGCAAGAACTTGATTGCTCAATTGCAAGGTGTCCAAATGGATCCCATTAGCATAAAGATTAGGGCTATGAGGAAGTACAGCAAAAGCAGGAGGCAGCAGCAGCTGCTCCCTACTCTCGCACTCTACATGGTAGCCACCTGTGCTCTTTGCCTGCTGCTCACTAGCCCTGTCTGGTTCCATAGGCTGTGCTCACTCCTCAGCTGCTTCTTCGTCACGACGCTCCCTGACCTGGCCACGGCCTTCTTGCTCAGCCCCAAGTGCCTCTTCGTCGTCGGCAACCTCATCATCGCCTTCCTTGTCGTCGAGTCTAGGCTGGTTCCGAAGAGCGAGCCTGCTTCCCTGGTGAATGACATGCACGAGGAGCGCGTGAACGCCGCGACGAGCGCAAAGGCGACTACTGCGGTGGTGGTAGCTGATCGCAATGCTCTGGTTGGAGGAGTGGGAGAGGAGGAAGAGGAAGAGGAAGGAGGAGGAGGAGAAGAAGAGCTGCACAAGAGAGTGGAGGACTTCATTGCAAGGGTCAAGAAGCAAAGGAGGCTAGAAGCCAGTAGCTTCTTTGATACTGATCGGTGACTACGCGCGTGCTTAATTTCCTTGGAAGATGCAAAAGAAGATTCTGTCATCCAGATTAAGAACTGTAATGCTTTGTGCTGCTGTCCTTAATTCTGTCTTCTTAGGGTCAGAGCTAGGTAAGAACCCATTGCACTGTAGGAGGTTGGCACTTGACATGCACTTACACTGTATCTGAGGTGCAGCTAGCCATGCCCAAAGAGTTAGGGAGAGAGAAAAATGAGAGACAAGGAATGTGCGTGATCTTTGAAAAAGCAAAAAAAAAAAGAGAAGAAAAGTGATGCATTGTGTCTCTCTCTTATATATCTTGCTTTGAGTCTAGTGGCGTGATTTTATGATGATTATAGCGCTTATCCTGGGGGACAGAGAGATCGAGTACTCTCAGCCTGATGCTCACGAAGTTGTAGGGATAAAGTTGCTCACAACCAACCGAATAGACATAAGGTTAGTGATTTTGTGAAGTTCTGAAATGTTAATTAATTAGCAGTTGATACATAAATATATACTCTAAAATTAGCTTGCAAAAAATTGGTCAGGAAGGACCTTTTTTTTCCTACGAATAAATAATGTTAACCTTTGACTCCTAAAATAATTTGGATTTCCTAGCTCCTACATTTTATTATGTTAGGGAAAGGAAAACCTCACAACTGAGATTTTTATCCACTATATATATGACCACAGTTTCCTGTGTTGGTTTATGCTTTCTAGCCAGTAACACACACGTATGTACATGCGTATACGTGCGTGCGTGCGTGCGTGCACATAGATATGCAAAACACCAACAAAAAAATCAAAAGAAGACACATGAAAATTGTACATGTGTTGATCCAAATAAAAAGAAGGATCACACTCAATGCTGAATGTTTGAGGCATAATAATAGTAGCAAAAGGGACCTGACTGGCTGCACATGCACATGCAATTGTTATTCAGATTTGTCAATTGACATACATACACAGAGATGATCGGAGCCACTTGTTTCTGGGCTTGCTTTTCCGGCTGCTGATTCAGATCAGTGTCGGTTGCATGGATGCCGTCGCCTGCGATGAGATCACATATCCTTTTTTTTTTCCCCTAAAACACGTACACGACATGACACGGAAAAGGCGTATTCCACGCGAGCGGTGCGGCTTGTGCAAGAACAAAAGAGAAAAAGGTAAATTATCCAGCAACTATGCATGCATCTCCACAATGACATGATCAGGTTAGTCACTAGTTTAATTACTGTGCGTACATACCACGGAATAATCAAGTGTTCTTTAGAACGTGGAAAGTAAACGATTATACACTACTACAGAAAGGCTAATACTAGACGGTAAATCACAGATGGTTTTATAAAACCGTCTGTGACAGATACTAATATAGACGGTTTTAATTTGAACACCGCATCTGTGTTCATTTCGATCCAGATCTAGCCACCGCTGCGCACTCTTTCACTCAGGAGACAAGCTAGGCGATTTCAGGCAAGTTATTTTGGTGGGAAGAGGCAGAGATTGAGCTTTGAAGATTCATTCATACTTTCCTACTGGTGGCTAGCTCTAGATATGGTTAGTAAGAAAATTTATTTTTTCTTTAATTGCATTACAATTTAGATTTAAGTAATTGGTGAGTGTTATTGAAGATGGTTAATTTGTAAAATTGTTGGTTATATAATAGCTGTTGTGTTTATAATATGAATTGAGCTAGCAAATTAAACCTCAATATAATACATGTGGCCGGTATATATGTAGTAGTAATTAGTTAAGCTAATTTTTAATATTGAGTTGTTATGTATGTACGTAACGTAGGACCGAAGCTGGATGTATGCCGCGAGCCGTGTGAGTGAAGAGTATATTAATGGCGTGTCTGTGATATTTAGTATCACAGACGGTTCTAAACTGAGAACCGTCTGTGATAATCCTTATTATATATCCCCGCTAGGGTTTTGCGCGTCTTCGCAATTATTGGCAAACCAACACTTAGTCGCTCTAGCTGCCGCTGTCCTCCTCCCGAGCCCTCGCCGTCCTCCCGACCGAGCCCTCGCCGTCGCCGCCCTCCCGAGGCCGCCGCCGTCCTCCCGACCGAGCCCTCGCCGCGCCGTCCACCCGAGGCCGCCGCCGTCCTCCCGGCCGAGCCCTCGCCGCGCCGTCCTCCCGAGGCCGCCGCCGTCCTCCCGAGCCGTCGTCGTCCTCCCGACCGAGCCCTCGCCGTCGCCGTCCTCCCCGAGGCCATCGACGTCCTCCCGGCCGAGCCCTTGCCGTCGCCGTCCTCCCCAAGCCGTCGCCGTCCTCCCCGAGCCGTCGCCTCCCCGAGCCTTGCCCTGTTCTTCGTGTTCTTCGGCTTGACTATTTCTAGACAATTTTGAGTACTGTCTGGGCAGTGAGTGTTCTTGATCTTTGATTTCTATCTGACAGTTCAAATAATTGTTATGTTGTATATCTCTTGTGGGCTCAAAATGCATGCTCTGTGATGAACTAGTTCTATACTGATTGTGACTCTAATAGAAGAATCAGATTTGAGCTCTATTGATTGGCTTCACTGGCTAAGTTGTAGTTTGTTGTCTGATGTTAAGTTGATCTGTTTCACCGCAAATGAATTTGTAGAGTATCTTTGTAGTTTCGGTTCTATTCATTCATGTCGATTCTTATTCACGGTGATATCCTGTTCGTTTCAGATTCAATTTATCATTGTTATATATCACTGCTTGTTGTGGATGATCAGAAATAAACTTATTGCTGTGAATGATTCAATAGCATACTATTCTGTTTACCTTTGCATGTGAACATTTCAACTGATATCTTCTGAGCTAGATTCTGTCTTTAAGAAAAGTTTTAGAGCTCAAGTCTTGATTTTAACTATTAGATCAAGTATCACTGTCAAATTCGCGTTGGAACATTTCCATCACGATTTTCAAGACTGTCTTCGTGGTCGCCTTCGAGGACTTATTCGATCTTTTCACGCTCTCGACGTCTCACTCATTCGATGCTGGACGCTGTAAGTGTGCACAATCATAGTCTCCGTTCATGTCATACCGATAAATGCCATATATAATTTATTGCTTTCGTGTGTATATATGTAGACACGTGCGGACTAAAGCATCCCAGTCATCATCGGTTGGTTTTTGGACCCACACTTGGTCGCCAAGTATACCATCGACGAGGATATGTCCGTCGTCGAGAGTACATTGCATCGTGGTCGCGGCTCAACACAACAAGGATTATATACTTATGCCCTACAATCAAAACTTTCATTGGATTTTAATAGTCATTGTACCAAAATGGAACAAGGTATATTACCTTGATTCCTTAAGTAAGAATAAAATAGACTTCACAGTTGTCGCCCAAGTAATCGATAGGTAAGTTTATTTTCTCCATGCATACCTATATTGTACTCTTTCTTTCATTCGAATGACTAAGGTTAACTTTTTGAATCACGTGGGGCGTTCGCGATGTACGTTGAAATGGGAGGTGTCTCGAGCAAGGGCCAAAGGCACGAGACATACTCGAGATTTTAAGGTATTCGCTATTACACATTAATTAATCCTATGCGCGATTCGTATTAATGCCTCTTGAATTATTGCTCATTCTATTTTTGCGGTGCCACCGCAGTACTGGGCAACACATGTGGATTCTATGTTTGCCACCATATGGACCTACTCCTCGATTCCTCGAGGATCACCAATTCCAAGGTTTATCAATCTTTCCATATTTACTTCATACTTATCACGTTACATATATACGTACATTGATATCCCTATCGACAGTGCGTACATCCGTCAACCGCATTGGAACGACCCGATATTTCACGAATTCGATGAGAGTTGGCGTACTTTTGGTGGCTCAAGTCATAAAGTCGGAAGGACGCCCACTGCACCATGAATTTTATTGCATTGTAATGCGATGTAATGGATATTTTATTTCAATTCAATTGATTCATTTGCGAAGTGGATACTTTATGTTTGTGAATGAAATGTGATGTGTATTGGATGTTTATGGATGCCTTATATACTTGTTCATCCGCTTGTTTCGAGAGGGCATTGCTAGCATTTCCTGAGGCTAGCCAATAAATAGGAATAGATTTAGGGGTAGAAGGAATATCACAGACGGTTTTTAACTAAAACCGTCAGGATACTGATAATCGAGCGGTTTTAATTAAAACCGTGCGTGATTATCGGTATCGCGACGGTTTTAGTTAAAATCGTCTGTGATTATCACCATATCACGAGCGGTTTTAACTAAAACCGTATGTGATTATCAGCTATCACAGACGGTTGAAATACCGTCTGTGATGACCTCGTATTATCACTGACCCATAAATTCAGACGGTTCGCAAAACCATCTGTGATGGTGTTTTCGAACCGTCTGTGATGATATTTCCTGTAGTAGTGATAGTAAGTAAAAAAAAGGAAGGCATTGCTTCTGCACAGAATTAACAATGCTATCTGTTATAGCCTATTTCGTACTCTCGGGATTATATACTCCCACTTTTAATATATCATTTAAACGAATATTTTATTTCTCTTTATCATTTTTGGTATACTTAAATACTAATTTTAAGATACTTAAATGCGACTTAGTCGAAAAATTTTTATCGGAACTTTTTATTTTTAATATATATTCTTTTTCATACATAAAAGGACTATATATGCAAATTATACTATAAAATTTAAAACTCACTTTGGAGTATATTACAATCATTATTAAAGTATGCTCAAATAGATAAAGAGGTATACCAACACCATTTTATGAAATTTTTCACAAAACTCACTTTGGAGTATATTACAATCATTATTAAAGTATGCTCAAATAGATAAAGAGGTATACCAACACCATTAAAGTAGTATATGAGAAGTGGGAGTACGTACTCCCAGAAGTATAGAAGTATATATATACATAACACGGTCGTGCTAAACAGCGCTTGCGCGCACGGTATGCGCGAGTCATGTGGTGCAGCACTGGTTCGTCTGGTGCAGTGCCCGTAAATTTAGTAGATTCGATCGTGATGTAAAGTTACTATCCTTAATGCATAAAGTTATCATCTATACAATATGAAGTTACGATCATTTGCAGCTGATGCAGTCAACATCATTCGGGAGAAAAGTTACAACCTCGCTGCATAAAGTTACCATCTATACAACATACAGTTACAACCATTTGTAGGTCGGTGCGATCAACATCATTCAGGAGAAAAGTATTAGCCTCTACACGAAAAGTTACCACCTATAAAACATAAAGTTCCGCTCATTCTGTAACCGCCCATAATTAATGCCCTGAATTAGTGGACGTAATTAGCGAATGGCAGTAATGGCAACAATGATACCATGCGCGTGAAAACTGTAAGTAGCTTCATGCATTATAGATGATAACTTGATATGCGTATGATAATAACTTTTAATAAATTAACAAATGCTACAACTCCGCTAGTAGAGGTCTAACGCACGCAGAACTGTAAATAACTTCATGCATTACAGATGATAACTTCATGTATAAGTGATAGTAACTTTACCATATTTAACAATCGTTACAACTTCACTAGTAACTGTTCACAGGGTGGGTTGGTGGGGCGACTTGCTGATTGATTCGAGGGGGGCACTTATTCTCGTGTAGGCGCTGATTAGTAATTATATACACACACAGCAGCATATATATATATATATATATATATATATATATATATATATATATATATATATATATATATATAGAAAAATAGTTCATACTCCTGGAAGTCGTACTTCTACTTCTTATATAACACTTAAATAATGTTATTATAGCTTTTTATCCTTTTGAATATACTCTAATAATAATTGTAAGATATTCCAAAATGAGTTCTATGAAAAATATCATCAAAATCCACTTATATAGCACAAATCACATTGGAGTATCTTAGAATTAGTATTTAAGTATACCGAAGGTGGTAGACAGATATAAAATATCCGTTTAAGTGGTATATTAGAAGTGTAAATATGTACTCCGAGAGTACGAAAAAAGATTCATGCACACACACACTTAAACTTACAGTGCATTCACTGTGTATTCAAACTAAAAAAAGTCATGAAAACTTCTGTTTTTTTATTTGTTAGAATTTTATCTTTTTGGTACTGTTAATATAGAATGAATTTGAATTTAAAATTTATTACATAGATGAAGTAAAACATGAAGTACATCTAGAAATTTTTTATATTTTTTTCAATTTGAGTGTACGATAGATGCACCGCAAAGGTAAATGCATACCATATATAAGTATAATTAACTTGGACATCATAGTGTCTATGCACCATGATCTAGAATAGGTATTTTTCTTATGTATATATGTGTGTGTATATATATATTAACAAAACATATGATCTAAATATGTTGGAAACTTTAAATCGATTATATTTTTGAAAGATATACGTTTCATTTAAATTATTATAGATATATATATACCCTAAAAATAGAATTTTTGAAAAAATACATATGAATTTGAGTTAAATTCACATATTTGCAATCATGGTGTCCAGGCATCTGGTGCCCCATTTCAGCGTCACTTGTTGCTAATTCAAAGAAAACGGAGTCCAGATACGTGATAAGTTGCGAATTCCACTTCAAACCTTTTCGCATGTCATTTGTTGTACAAGCGCCAAAATACATAAATAAATGCTGGTATTTCACTCGTTCAACAAAATCGGAGTTTATCACATGGACAAATTTTTCACAGCTTGAAATCTACCCTCATATGTGTTGCAATATATAAGCCAGAAACAACTAGAGCCAGCAATTTTGGCTGCTATTATGTTTCCAGCATCACTTGTATTAATTGGTCTTCGGAAGGCCAATCAAATTTCCTGCAGCTCTATTTGCCGAATTTGCTAGATACCGCCGGTTCCGTAAGCGTATTCCAGACCTGTCAAACATGCAAGAGAGTATCAATGAAGGAGGTCATACATGGCAGCCAAAGCCTGAACAGCCCACAGACATGGCCGTGTTGCTTACTTTTAATTTGCCTTTTGAACCTCCACAGGCTAACAAGAAGGGGTTGTCATTTGAAAATGTCACTGAAAAAATAGCTCCCTGAAACAACAACAAAGCGTATGAGCAACATAATTGAAGTAGTTCCTTACAAATTTAAAGACCGATTTCACTTCAGCACATACAAGTTTAGGATTCAGAGAAGCAACACATGACGGCTGGTTGTTTGATAAATCCCAGAGTTTCACCTGCGTTCACAGAGATGTTAGTAACAAGCCCTTTTTTTTAACTTCGTAACAGGCTGAATTAATATGTAAATGTTATCAAACTCTGCAAAGTTCGCACCATTTTATCTGTTGAACCTGTTGCAAGAAACTGCAAGGAAAAAAGGTATCATCAGTAATTCAGTCTCAGTGGCTGCATCTCTCACTTTTAGCACTCAGGTATACTGCATACAAAGCATAACATACGTTGGGGGTAGACGGGCCGAAGGAGATGGAAGAAACGGCCTTTTCGTGTGCATGCAGAGTAAACGTGGGCCGGCCAGAATTTGAATTTGATGAAGCTGTCCGCTTATCGAATGCTTGAACCATCCCATTTTCAAGACTAACCTGGGGGAGACATAAGAGCCTTTGACTAAGAGAAGAGAACACCAGCAGACTAATTTAGAACCTAACACTGATTTTGCAACTTAGTCTAGCCTTAGGTGATAACCGTAGGGATCCAAAAATAGAGAATTTTGTGGACGACTAGTAGAGATAGAAGTGATATTTTTCCACTTATACCATGTTGAGTCTATAGCCCTCCACTGCTAAAATCTTCACCCCTTTTTCTACTTTTTACTCCAACATGTTTCGCTCATAAACTTCACTTAAAGGTTAGGAAAAGGTTGTTGTACCTTGTCAGCAATTTTCCAATATATTTTTTTATAAGGCAGATAAGCAATTTTTAGCATATTTAGAAAAACAACCAAATCACTTACTCACCAAAAACGAGTGTCCATTGTGTGGATCCCAAGCTAAGCTTTCTACATCTGCTTCGACGGACCATTTATGACAACTCTGTCCACCATCTTTCATATCATTCTGTAAAATGTTAGTATACAATATTAGTTCAGAGGATGTAAGTGCAAAATTTCTACACTAATGCAACAGCCTTCGAAAAGAATGTCAGGTTAACACTGCACCTGGATCTTCTTTCACCGTGCAAGAAAAAACTAGGGCTTTCAGGACTAACTCCCAGACTTAAAACAAGGTAATAAGCAAAATATTATACAATTGGCATGACACAAACACCTTCAAGTATTGGCTTCTCATCCAAAACAGACAGGTATCCACAATTCAATTACACAACACAGATATTGTTAATTGCTGTTACGACTCAAGTCAACATACTGTTTATAATATGGTAAAAAAACACACAGCAATTGTAATACATATAACATAATAACATTAAGTCTCCAATAAAACAAACAGGTACACCAGCAGAACCAAAAATTTAAGAAAAAACCAATTCAACAATAGTTCTCAACTTCTCATAATGACCAGTAGATCCATTACCATGGCAACTGATTTATCAAAAGATCCACTAAGAAGAACTTCAGGTGACTGTCGGCTCCAAGCAACTGATTGAACCTACATGCCAAGGAAAGCAAAAATCAAGCGTGATACACCACCATAATGTTTCAGACTCAAAACTACAAAGAAAAGGAGTATCAATCATTGCCTTGTCATCATGATGTTGCAATGTGACTACACATTTACCAGCAGCTACATCCCAAATTTTAACAGTTTTGTCTGCACTTGCACTAGCTAGAACATTCCTGAAGTTCATAAGAACAACAAGTCATTCATCAGGGGGGCAATAAGTGACTAGATTCACCATCACTTGAGTTGAAACCAAAACGCACCTCACCTCCTTGTTCCATGCAAGACCAAGCACAGAACTTCTATGGCTTCCCTTGCTGTATTTTTTCCCCTGCACATGATAAGTCATGCAGCATGAATATTAGTGTCGCTAAAAAAGATTTTAAAAGAAGAAAGGAATGCTCACCTGCACACAAGCATATGTGAATCATAATATCATAAAACACAGTACTGATATTTGTTCTAGCCAAGTACATTTATCTAATCAGCAACATTGTGTACAAACATCACACTGTTAAGCATTCAAATGGCAGCTATCATCGTCAATCTGATAGCCAAAAAGCACCCCAACCTTCACTTCCCTACTGAACCTAGGAGGAACTCAGCGTAAAGTCCTTTACACTTAGGCAATGACCAATCAAATGGATCAATTCAAACTTGTTTCATGTGCATTCAGTTTAGATAGAGTGAGCCTGGATCTCAACCAGTTTATTTTAGTATATTTAGGGGTGCACAGAGCTACACACAACTGCTGGTGACAGGCTGGTGCTATGTTTGGTCAGCATTGTTTCAGTCAATCTAGCCTAAATAACATCGTTAACAACCTACAATAACTTACTACTGGAGTTATAACAAAAACTTCAACATTCAATTAGGGGAATGTTATGAGCTTGACTACGACTCTGCGAGGAGAGCAAGGAAAGGTGTATTTAGCATGGCCAGCGAGTAAAATATTCCACGAGAAGCAATGACAATTCAAAACCAGCTCAACTTGGAAAATTAGGAGCGAACCTTTTTGCCCTGTCCCTTTTTCTTCTTTTTTGCAAGTCCTCCTAGCACCATATGAGGTTGGACCTCATCAACCTATTGAATGACATTCCAAGTCCACAAAAGAGAACATAAATTACTTTGCAAAGAAAAAATTCAAGGTTGTATGAAATGATAGTCTTGTATGTTTCTATAAACATTACTATATCCAAGTCCCATATTTCAATTGCAGGATCCATGGTCCCAACAGCTATGAAATTCCCTGCAATATGAAAAATGCAGAGAAAGCAACAAAATGAGAATGAGGTATAGGAGTAAGTGATAACATTGAAATTTCTTCTAAGTTCTCAAATAATAAATTGACACTCGTTACATTTCAAGACTCAATGACACCCCAGATTTACCTTTGTCCCCGCCCTTAAGGTTAAAATCCATCCATGCCATGCAGAGTGGAAAATCCGGGAGAGGGACCTCATGATGCACAAACATATTTTGATCCCCATCCTCTGTTTCTTCAAGTATATTTACCTGCCATAGATAATAAGTTCATGAGTCATGGCTAACGTGCACATAATCACAAAGTATCTAAAATAATAACATCCAGCGCAGTGGGGCAAGGCAGGCGGGCAGGGTCAGCATCAAAGACTCGGTGAATTAAGTAAATTCTACATCCTCACACATGGATAGAGTAGACACTATACAGTATCGCATTGACCTCAAATCAATTTGGGAATAGAAACGTACCCAGTACAAGCAGCATTATGCCAGTGAGTATTCCATTACTCAAGGTAAAGGTTTCCTCTTTAGATCTTCTTAAGCAAAGATTTCATCGAAATCAAACCAAAAAAACACAGCAATCATTTTTAGCAAAGGCAAAAAACACTTGCCTGAAGAGAATTGATATCATCCTCGTTATGTGCACAAACAATCATCAAGTCAGTAGGTTTGATAGTAATGTCTTCAACCTCCTCGTCATCATCGTCGTCCTAACAATGCAGAGAAGGGGAATCATTCACCTCCATTTCCGTAGTTGATACCAAAAAAAATAGAAGTGCATACATAGTCTCCTTCACGGCAAGCAAAGCATACTCACATCATTGTTCTTGAGATAAGGGTCCATGTCGTTGCTTGCGTAGTACAAGTCCCCCAAGCCGGTGCTGAAAATCTCGAGCCCTAACATAACCACAAGTTTGCAATTACAGCCGTTGCATCAAGTTCAAGTATCAATCGCTCATGACCTGATCGAATTCGCACCGAAGAGATCAAAAGGAAGACAACCACCTACCTTCCTCCTCGTCATCATAATCATCCATGTTGAGCTCTTCGAGCCCATCGGCGACATCATCAACAGCGCCCGAGCTGCTCTTGGCGAGCGCCTTGGCGGCGGCCTTGGCCTGGGCGACCTCGTCGACCTCCTCCTCCTCCCGCTCCACAGCACCATCGACTTCCATGTCGCCATCGTCATCACCATCGCCCTCGTCAGCGTCACTCCCACCACTGCAGATTACACGGTAATCGTCACCACAACCGCCACAGGGCGCAATGCAAGTCGGTAAGGAAGGGGAAGGGAAAAGGCGCGCTCACTCTCTATTCAAGGCGATGCTCTTGATGGCCTCCTCGATCTCCTCCTGGGTGGGCGGCTCCGCCTCCATGGGGACGATCTTGGCGGCCCCCTTGGGCACCCAGGATATCGCCGAGATCATCTCCGCACCGACGAGGCGACGATAACGCAGAGGGCGAGGATTTTTTTTTTATCCACGGAGATGGGCGGAGAGGTGGAGAGCGCCGTTGGTACCTCGGTGGTCGGAGGCCGGCGCCGAGGCTCGTGGCGCGCGGGGAGCGGCGAGGGAGGTGATGGCTGGCCGCCTGTGCCGAGGGAGGAGAGGTCGGGGGCTAGGGTTTTAGTTGGTAAGCGCAAGAGAATTGGGCTTCGATTGAGTTGGGCCGTGTGCGGCGGCCGGTACACCGTGCACGGGCGACTTGGGCCTTGGCGCTGGGAAAGTGGGCGGAATCGGGGAGGCGGCACGAGGAATTGACTGGTGCTTCGGCTTTTTTTATTTTTGTCTTTCTGAAACAAACAGTACGATCTCTTAAAATCGATTTTCTAAACAGCTTTCTAAACCTAAAATTATATATATCTTTCACGTTGATGTCTCTACCGTTTACCACTATCATAAAAAACATAAACAAAAGCCATCAACTACAGACTAAAAAAACAGGGTCGTAGCTTAGCTGCTTAGTGATGGTGCTCTTCTTCTCTTTCTTGACAGGCCTAGCTTACTGCCTTGTTTGTATTGGTTTACACTCTCTAAAATTTTTTAAAAAAAAATCTAAAAGCCAATACGAACATCCGATTTCTCGAAACAACTTTATCACTCTTTTCGCTACCGTCTCGCTTCGAAGATAAAGCAAGTGGTCATAGATGCATCACGCACCCTACTCCTCCCGCTTCCGTCACACATACATATCTCTTACTAATTTTTTCACCGCTTATTTGCTTCTTTCAAAATCCACTTCTTTTTAGGCACTAGTATTCATTTTTCAGATTTCCAGCTAAAAGATAACGAACGACCCATGGACCCATGGGCCCGTCTCTCTGTCCGGTTCTTCCTATTTCACTGGGCCCAGTGGCTACTGCCGGGGGCGTGGCGTGGCGCGCCTGCGCTGTGCGGTGTTCTTCTCGGTTTGTCCGCTCATCATGGGCGAGCAGTCCCAAACAGCAACACACAGCCCCCTCACACACGTCGGTGAGAACCCAGGATCAGCGGAGGCGGCGACGCGGACGGGGCTAACTGTGCCGGCCGTAGTACGCTACCGGTGGCCCGGCCTGCGTCGCGTGGCCCCAGGATTCACACGGGAGCAACAGCTTCGGTAAACAGGTGCAGTTTCCTCGGCGTGCGCAGGCGCAAGTAGCAGCGGCGGCGGCGGCTCATGCGCGGCGGAACGCCACGGGCGAAAGAAAGCAGGCGGTGGAAAGGAGGGGTGGGTCCCCGTCCAGACGGCTCATTTCACGTAGGGATTGACACGGAGCGAGGCGGCCGGCCAACCCGCGGACGCCACGGGACAAAGCGCCATTCTACTTCGCTCGCGCCACCACCGCGCCGGCCGGATTGGCTGCCTCTTGCAGCGATCAAAACCATGTGAAACTGCAGCGATCCAAGTGGTGTCTCCACGTAGCTGATGGCGGGCCAGTCGCCGAGCAGACGCTTGGGGCCCAACCCAGGCCACCGCCCCGCTCCTGTCTCCACAGCGGCAGCCGAACAGGCGAGCCACGCATAATTTTAAATTAATAGATTTCCTATCAGGTAGCGAAAGCTCATGTCACTATAGACTATAGGTCTGGTAGGTATAGTTTATGATTTATAGTTGAATTTTTTGAATTTTAGTTATTTGTGTTAGAGATTACGAAGGGAGATGTTCGTTTGTAATTCTATTTGATACAAATATTGGGCTTTTAACGTGCATTATAATTAACTTGTAAACTCCGTTTTGAGAAAATACTTCGTTTAAAAGTTGGTAATGTAGCAAAAGTTAAAAGTTGTTTTTAGAAGCCGTTAAAGAACAGATCCTATTACGCCTAGAAGAAGTAACACGAGTACTACTTTGGTGACGTCATTTTCAACTCCACTTGCTCGAAAAGGGAAAACGAGTCAAATTTTGATTTTGTATGTTGAAGTATATTGCTTATTTTTTTTACTAGCTTAATTTTTTTTGGGTGAACCGATGGGCGCATAAAATTCGATATCGTGACAGCATGTGTTTTTGTAACAGTAGTAAGTCCAGGAGAAAAATAAAAGGAATCTGGACTAGTAGATAATGAGCCAGTCTCTGACTCAATTATGCACAGCACCATTGACTTGATCCACTCTAGCCGTCGTATGAAATTCCATCACATCACCGCCTTAAAACCGGGAAA